>JAODUO010002309.1:0-27480 GCA_025642075.2 Ridgeia piscesae
CAATTTATTTTCAATTAAATTTAAAAACAATGGAATTAAAAATAAAAGAAAGGAAATTTACAACTTTATTTACATAATAGTTTAATTGAATTAAGATCGAAGTATTTCAACATTTGATGGTTTATTTGATTAGAGTAAAGTAGGGTCTAAAATTTAAAGGCCAACTTCTTAGGTAAAGTTGGAATAATTTTAAAAAATGGATCCAGTGAAGCTTGGAAGAAAGAAATCAACGGTGATTTCGCGAATCGCCTGTTGCGAGCACCCAATGTTACTTTCAACTTGAATCCGAGGCCGGCATGTAGTAGCCACCGATGGCCCCCGTTTAATACCTAGACAGAGGATATTTGCATCGACTTTTGGCAGCGGCTGGCCGGTTAATACGCCAGAATTGGATCCTACATATACTTGAAGTCGCGGCGTACAATTATACCGAATGTGTCCCCAATAAATCCATCGCAAGTATTATAAAAGGAAAAAAGGTCCCCATTTTTAAACCCGAGTTATTTGATTAGGAGAAAGAAGAAGCGGTCCCTTTTTGACCACGTGTTTAATTCGGTTGGAACAGGCGCGTGCCGATGCGAGTCATGGTTCTAATTCCGCGCTTGGGAGCGGACGCATGGAAAGTATGGCTAGTAAACAGCCTGGATTAGCGTTGACGCAATGTAAATTTATGGCTTTTAGCTGCCTGATTAGCAGCCCTCATTTATTTTTGGCTTTTCAGTCGCCCTGTAGATGGCGCCTACACATTTACTCGGAACCTGCTTTCGGCCAATTGTGAGATGGTGGAATTGAATGTAACCTCAGACAAGCCCCTTTGGGAAGTATTATATAAAAGCGATACAAGTTTTAAGAAGTTCACACTAAACATCAAACGTTGCGAGTGACTATAGTTTTGCTTAATCGAGAAAATGAAACGGTTTACTTAACTTTCTCCTAGCTTTCGGCTATTGGTCAGGATTTGATGGTTTTTCAATCATTTGTATTAGAAGTATTTGGTGGATTGAAGGTTTTTTCCGAAGGGCACATAAATATTGGAGGACTTCTGTGCAGAGGCAACTTGACCATAATGTAATTTCAAAGTGACACTTGTGCAAGGGCACATGAAAAATGTTTCAAAAAGGATATGACCAATTGCTCTAAGCGACATAGGCGAATGTACACAACCACGCACCAATCTAACATTAATTCTTGCTATTCCCGCGAAGCACACCACTGAACGAGCCAAACACATCAACAGCGTACCTTTGCTATACAACCACATAATAAATCAAAACATGAGACTCCGTGAAAGTGCAATCATTCATTTAACAATATTTTTGATCCCGTACAGTGCAATTATTAGTGTGAGAGACCTATTTGGGAAGCCAGACCATAGTACGATAATGTACTCAAAGACGGCGGCTTCTGAGGCATGCCAGAACATAATTTTAAGCTGCCAACCAATATTGGGGAGGCGTATGAAAAGAAACTTTAACTCACAAATACAATTGTATGTTGATGGTGGGAAATCTTCGCTTCGAACTTTTCGAGAATTTGATATTTGAATGAACAACCCGCTTTGGAGTTTTGAAAGAACACTAGAATAAAGAAAAAGAAACATTGGCAATTATGAGCAACATAAATTGTACGCACTACAAAAATGGTTACATCACAGAGTAAGTCATGATGTGAACGAACGTCTTTTATCTTACATATTTCGATGTGTTTTTATTTGACATTTCAAGATCGTAGAGAGTAGAGTGTGCCAACACTTTGATGAACGGAACTTCTATCTTCGAATATAGTAGTATAAAGGTCAGCGGTACTAATTTTAAGTTTAAATATTGGCCAAACTTCTTAGGTGGAAAGCTTGAGAAATTGAAAACTAATCGAAGAGTGGTATGCGCCATGTACATTGCGTTGTGCACGAGGACAAGAATATCAATGCTGTGCGATTTCCGCGTAGAATCAGGCACGTATGTAGAATGCGAGCCCACCTCAATTGTTCCTACTTTGAAACTTGAATACACGAGGCGCGGGCAGTGTAGTGGTTAGCGCATCCGACTGGCACGCCGGCGGCCCCGGGTTTAATACCTAGACGCAGATATATTTGGTATAAAAACCAATAGACAGTGACTGACTTTGTTGAACAGTGCGGCTGGCGGTGCAAAGGTATGCGCCACGCACATTGGCATGTCTCCTACATAATACTTACCCGAATGTCGCACAGGCCGCTATATAATTATACAACGGTAAAACTATGTGTGCCCCGAGGGGATAAATGCGCTATCGCAAGTTTATATGTCGGATGTAAGAAGGAGAAGAAGAAAGAAAGCGGTACCCCATTTCTTTTAGATCACCGACGTCGCCATCTTGAAATCTGACGTCGCTTAGAAACGAAGATGGCGCGTCTGCCGTATTGTCGTGACGTCACAGTAGGTGTGTCTAATTTCCGGGTTGGCGCCATTACTACGGCGCGCAGCCGAACGATGGCAAAAGATGCTATGTAGTTTCCTTAGAGTAATTTCCACAGCGTCGCTGTGGGATTGATGACGATTTACGCCAATGGGGTAAAGTAATGCGGGCATGTGTAAGAACTGAGCCAACTGAATTTCAACGTCGTTAGTCACCGTACATATTATAAGACTCTTTTTATTGTGCTTTTTTTCAGGTGTCTTCGCCTGTAGATGATGCAGCCCTATCCACGGCTGATTACTTCTGGCAGTATCACTGACCGTCCGGGCCCAAAGTTGTGAAGATGGCGACGCTGGACAACCATTTGACAGTGCGTGAAACCTTGCTTTTATCGAGCACAGCCCCTTCGTGCAGTATAAAGTGTTGATGTTATTGATAATATAAGCCGATAACCAGGAGAATCAAAGAGAGCTTGGCACAGCTATACGTATCATAACAAGTGCGAGTGGACATTAGTTTTAATGATACAGTTCTCACAATCTCGAGAAAACAATCGAAACGGTTTAGCTAGAGGCTTGATCTACCTAGCTTTCGCGCTATGTGATTGATCAGAGCTGATATAATGAAGCTGGTTTACACTTCTAATCATTTCTTCGCTACGCTTTCAGATGGTGCTATTTGGGGTCTAGGGATTTTGATGGTTTTGTTTTACGGAATGTGCACTAATTGTATTAAGAAGTAATTTGCGTGGACTCAGTGCAAAGCAGCCAACTATACCAGTAAAGGGTTCACCATAACACCATCACCTTGTGAGCGAGCTTCTGTTGCACGAGGGCAACTTCGACACATTAATTGTAGTATTTCAAAATAGGAATGACAACATATGCTGCTAAAAGGCGGCACATGAAAGGCAATGTTTACAACAAGAAGCCGATATCGCACCGCGGAATGTGTCTTAACGTTGACATGCGTAAGCATCATTCGCGCGAATGTCACACACATTCTCGCACGCACACATACACCCACTCAATACAGTTATATTTCTTAGCTATTACACCAAGCAGAACGCACTACCACTGGAAACAGTATGCCAAAGAACCAGCATGCAAGGGCAACCGTCAGCCAGGCGCTTTGCTATGCTATTACTCACTTAATATAAATCACATATTACACATTTGATTGATCTTCCTCGTGAAACAAGTGCAAGATCATTCGATGTTTTGAGACCAATATTTTTCGCAAGCACACGCTCATCAGTACGCATAATTGTATCTAAGTAGTGACTGAGACCGGCTTCATCTTGAGGCAATGCCACGGAACCAATAGTATACGATACAGTGATGACTGCCAACAGCACAGGTCATTGGCCGTGTCATGAGCGCTATGCCGAGAAACGGATAACTTTAAAAGCTGCACATACCAATACTTATTGTGAAGTGCGATATGAAAAAGAAAAGTCTTTCAGACTACACAGAAAACTAACGAGATTGTATGTTTGACTTGTGTGGGATGCACCACCTCTCTCGCGTCGTGTTCTGAGAGCTGTTTTTGTCGAGAACACTTCTGAGTAAATTTGTAAACCTGAAACGAAACAGCAAGCATTTGGCAAGTTCAATATGAAAACGAAACCACATAGGAACTAATAAGCAATTATATTATGTATTATAATCATTGGCATTGAGCAACATAAATTGTATCGCACTACAAAGATGGTTACATCACAGAGTAAGTCATGATGTGAACGAACGTCTTTTATCTTACATATTTCGATGTGTTTTTATTTGACATTTCAAGATCGTAGAGAGTAGAGTGTGCCAACACTTTGATGAACGGAACTTCTATCTTCGAATATAGTAGTATAAAGGTCAGCGGTACTAATTTTAAGTTTAAATATTGGCCAAACTTCTTAGGTGGAAAGCTTGAGAAATTGAAAACTAATCGAAGAGTGGTATGCGCCATGTACATTGCGTTGTGCACGAGGACAAGAATATCAATGCTGTGCGATTTCCGCGTAGAATCAGGCACGTATGTAGAATGCGAGCCCCCTCAATTGTTCCTACTTTTCAAAGTTGAATACACGAGGCGCGGGCAGTGTAGTGGTTAGCGCATCCGACTGGCACGCCGGCTGGCCCGGGTTTAATACCTAGACGCAGATATATTTGGTATAAAAACCAATAGACAGTGACTGACTTTGTTGAACAGTGCGGCTGGCGGTGCAATGGTATGCGCCACGCACATTGGCATGTCTCCTACATAATACTTACCCGAATGTCGCACAGGCCGCTATACAATTATACAACGGTAAAACTATTTTGTGCCCCGAGGGGATAAATGCGCTATCGCAAGTTTATATGTCGGATGTAAGAAGGAGAAGAAGAAAGAAAGCGGTACCCCATTTCTTTTAGATCACCGACGTCGCCATCTTGAAATCTGACGTCGCTTAGAAACGAAGATGGCGCGTCTGCCGTATTGTCGTGACGTCACAGTAGGTGTGTCTAATTTCCGGGTTGGCGCCATTACTACGGCGCGCAGCCGAACGATGGCAAAAGATGCTATGTAGTTTCCTTAGAGTAATTTCCACAGCGTCGCTGTGGGATTGATGACGATGACGCCAATGGGGTAAAGTAATGCGGGCATGTGTAAGAACTGAGCCAACTGAATTTCAACGTCGTTAGTCACCGTACATATTATAAGACTCTTTTTATTGTGCTTTTTTCAGGTGTCTTCGCCTGTAGATGATGCAGCCCTATCCACGGCTGATTACTTCTGGCAGTATCACTGACTGTCCGGGCCCAAAGTTGTGAAGATGGCGACGCTGGACAACCATTTGACAGTGCGTGAAACCTTGCTTTTATCGAGTACAGCCCCTTCGTGCAGTTTAGTATAAAGTGTTGATGTTATTGATAATATAAGCCGATAACCAGGAGAATCAAAGAGAGCTTGGCACAGCTATACGTATCATAACAAGTGCGAGTGGACATTAGTTTTAATGATACAGTTCTCACAATCTCGAGAAAACAATCGAAACGGTTTAGCTAGAGGCTTGATCTACCTAGCTTTCGCGCTATGTGATTGATCAGAGCTGATATAATGAAGCTGGTTTACACTTCTAATCATTTCTTCGCTACGCTTTCAGATGGTGCTATTTGGGGTCTAGGGATTTTGATGGTTTTGTTTTACGGAATGTGCACTAATTGTATTAAGAAGTAATTTGCGTGGACTCAGTGCAAAGCAGCCAACTATACCAGTAAAGGGTTCACCATAACACCATCACCTTGTGAGCGAGCTTCTGTTGCACGAGGGCAACTTCGACACATTAATTGTAGTATTTCAAAATAGGAATGACAACATATGCTGCTAAAAGGCGGCACATGAAAGGCAATGTTTACAACAAGAAGCCGATATCGCACCGCGGAATGTGTCTTAACATTGACATGCGTAAGCATCATTCGCGCGAATGTCACACACATTCTCGCACGCACACATACACCCACTCAATACAGTTATATTTCTTAGCTATTACACCAAGCAGAACGCACTACCACTGGAAACAGTATGCCAAAGAACCAGCATGCAAGGGCAACCGTCAGCCAGGCGCTTTGCTATGCTATTACTCACTTAATATAAATCACATAATTTCACATTTGTTGATCTTCCTCGTGAAACAAGTGCAAGATCATTCGATGTTTTGATACCAATATTTTTCGCAAGCACACGCTCATCAGTACGCATAATTGTATCTAAGTAGTGACTGAGACCGGCTTCATCTTGAGGCAATGCCACGGAACCAATAGTATACGATACAGTGATGACTGCCAACAGCACAGGTCATTGGCCATGTCATGAGCGCTATGCCGAGAAACGGATAACTTTAAAAGCTGCACATACCAATACTTATTGTGAAGTGCGATATGAAAAAGAAAAGTCTTTCAGACTACACAGAAAACTAACGAGATTGTATGTTTGACTTGTGTGGGATGCACCACCTCTCTCGCGTCGTGTTCTGAGAGCTGTTTTTGTCGAGCACACTTCTGAGTAAATGTAAACCTGAAACGAAACAGCAAACATTTGGCAAGTTCAATATGAAAACGAAACCACATGGGAACTAATAAGCAATTATATTATGTATTATAATCATTGGCATTGAGCAACATAAATTGTATGCACTACAAAGATGGTTACATCACAGAGTAAGTCATGATGTGAACGAACGTCTTTTATCTTACATATTTCGATGTGTTTTTATTTGACATTTCAAGATCGCAGAGAGTAGAGTGTGCCAACACTTTGATGAACGGAACTTCTATCTTCGAATATAGTAGTATAAAGGTCAGCGGTACTAATTTTAAGTTTAAATATTGGCCAAACTTCTTAGGTGGAAAGCTTGAGAAATTGAAAACTAATCGAAGAGTGGTATGCGCCATGTACATTGCGTTGTGCACGAGGACAAGAATATCAATGCTTTTGCGATTTCCGCGTAGAATCAGGCACTATGTAGAACCAGCCCCCCTCAATTGTTCCTACTTTTCAAATTGAATACACGAGGCGCGGGCAGTGTAGTGGTTAGCGCATCCGACTGGCACGCCGGCGGCCCGGGTTTAATACCTAGACGCAGATATATTTGGTATAAAAACCAATAGACAGTGACTGACTTTGTTGAACAGTGCGGCTGGCGGTGCAATGGTATGCGCCACGCACATTGGCATGTCTCCTACATAATACTTACCCGAATGTCGCACAGGCCGCAATACAATTATACAACGGTAAAACTATGTGTGCCCCGAGGGGATAAATGCGCTATCGCAAGTTTATATGTCGGATGTAAGAAGGAGAAGAAGAAAGAAAGCGGTACCCCATTTCTTTTAGATCACCGACGTCGCCATCTTGAAATCTGACGTCGCTTAGAAACGAAGATGGCGCGTCTGCCGTATTGTCGTGACGTCACAGTAGGTGTGTCTAATTTCCGGGTTGGCGCCATTACTACGGCGCGCAGCCGAACGATGGCAAAAGATGCTATGTAGTTTCCTTAGAGTAATTTCCACAGCGTCGCTGTGGGATTGATGACGATGACGCCAATGGGGTAAAGTAATGCGGGCATGTGTAAGAACTGAGCCAACTGAATTTCAACGTCGTTAGTCACCGTACATATTATAAGACTCTTTTTATTGTGCTTTTTTTCAGGTGTCTTCGCCTGTAGATGATGCAGCCCTATCCACGGCTGATTACTTCTGGCAGTATCACTGACCGTCCGGGCCCAAAGTTGTGAAGATGGCGACGCTGGACAACCATTTGACAGTGCGTGAAACCTTGCTTTTATCGAGCACAGCCCCTTCGTGCAGTATAAAGTGTTGATGTTATTGATAATGTAAGCCGATAACCAGGAGAATCAAAGAGAGCTTGGCACAGCTATACGTATCATAACAAGTGCGAGTGGACATTAGTTTTAATGATACAGTTCTCACAATCTCGAGAAAACAATCGAAACGGTTTAGCTAGAGGCTTGATCTACCTAGCTTTCGCGCTATGTGATTGATCAGAGCTGATATAATGAAGCTGGTTTACACTTCTAATCATTTCTTCGCTACGCTTTCAGATGGTGCTATTTGGGGTTCTAGGGATTTTGATGGTTTTTTTTAAAAAATGTCCCCTAATTGTTTTTAAGAAGGGGAATTTTTTTTCCCCCGGACCTTCATTTCAAAACACCAAACTTTTTACCAGAAAGGGGTTCACCAATTAACCCATCACTTTTAGCCGAAATTCCCCGGTTGCCCCAAGGGAAACCGACACAAAAAAAGAGTTTTAAATTTGGTGACAACAAGTTTTAAAAGGGGCCATTTTTAAAGGCAATTTTTACCCAGGGCCGATAAAACCCCCACCGGGAATTTCTTAAAAATTTACATGCTTTTGCCCTCTTTCGCGCCGGAATGGGGAAAACCCAAATTCCCCACTGCCACACAATACAGACCCATTCTTCAAGCGGTCAGATTAAATCGACTCTGTCTAAAAATTAGCCTTTCTTCCCCTTTTACAGCATATCTTGCATACCATTTCCCTGGGACACATGTTTAGTTGTATAAGAAGGCCTCACATTGAGTTTATGGGAAGACATGCCAAGTTGGCGCTTTGCAGCCCAACAACATTTAAATTTTTAATAAAATCACATTTGGGCCCATTTGCTCTGACAAATTCCTCTGAAAGCGTAGCAAGAACATGTTCAGAATGTCTGGATACCATCTTCATTATTTTCAATTCCAAGCTTTCCACTAAAGTTTCCAATAATTTAATTAAAATAGTACCGCTGACCTTTATACTACTATACTTCAAGTGAAGTTCCGTTATCAAGGTTGCACATTATCCGATTTAAATCAAATAAAACCATCGAAATATGTGATAAAAGACGTGTTCACATCATGTTCCGGTGTCCCTTTGTATGGGGCCAAAGGTCAATGCCTGTTAAATACTAATAAATTTCTTATTAGTTCATGGGCGTTTTTGAACTGAAAGGCTGTTCTTTCAGGTTTCAATTACCAGAAATTCTGACAAAACAGTCTAGACAGCGGGAAGGGTGGGCATCCCCCAATCAACATCTCTCGGTTTTTGTGTATCTGAAAGACTTTTCTTTTTCATATCGCACTTCACAATAAGTATTGGTATGTGCAGTTTTTAAAAGTTATCCGTTTCTCGGCATAGCGCTCATGACACGGCCAATGACCTGTGCTGTTGGCAGTCATCACTGTATCGTATACTATTGGTTCCATGGCATTGCCTCAAGATGAAGCCGGTCTCCGTCACTACTTAGATACAATTATGCGTACTGATGAGCGTGTGCTTGCGAAAAATATTGGTCTCAAAACATCGAATGATCTTGCACTTGTTTCACGAGGAAGATCAATCAAATGTGTATTATGTGATTTATATTAAGTGAGTAATAGTATAGCAAACCGCCTGGCTGACGGCTGCCCTTGCATGCTGGTTCTTTGGCATACTGTTTCCAGTGGTAGTGCGTTCTGCTTGGTGTAATAGCAAAGAAATATAACTGTATTGAGTGGGTGTATGTGTGCGTGCGAGAATGTGTGTGACATTCGCGCGAATGATGCTTACGCATGTCAATGTTAAGACACATTCCGCGGTGCGATATCGGCCTCTTGTTGTAAACATTGCCTTTCATGTGCCGCCTTTTAGCAGCATATGTTGTCATTCCTATTTTGAAATACTACAATTAATGTGTCGAAGTTGCCCTCGTGCAACAGAAGCTCGCTCACAAGGTGATGGTGTTATGGTGAACCCTTTACTGGTATAGTTGGCTGCTTTGCACTGAGTCCACGCAAATTACTTCTTAATACAATTAGTGCACATTCCGTAAAACAAAACCATCAAAATCCCTAGACCCCAAATAGCACCATCTGAAAGCGTAGCGAAGAAATGATTAGAAGTCTAAACCATCTTCATTATATCAGCTCTGATCAATCACATAGCGCGAAAGCTAGGTAGATCAAGCCTCTAGCTAAACCGTTTCGATTGTTTTCTCGAGATTGTGAGAACTGTATCATTAAAACTAATGTCCACTCGCACTTGTTATGATACGTATAGCTGTGCCAAGCTCTCTTTGATTCTCCTGGTTATCGGCTTACATTATCAATAACATCAACACTTTATACTGCACGAAGGGGCTGTGCTCGATAAAAGCAAGGTTTCACGCACTGTCAAATGGTTGTCCAGCGTCGCCATCTTCACAACTTTGGGCCCGGACGGTCAGTGATACTGCCAGAAGTAATCAGCCGTGGATAGGGCTGCATCATCTACAGGCGAAGACACCTGAAAAAAGCACAATAAAAAGAGTCTTATAATATGTACGGTGACTAACGACGTTGAAATTCAGTTGGCTCAGTTCTTACACATGCCCGCATTACTTTACCCCATTGGCGTCAACGTCATCAATCCCACAGCGACGCTGTGGAGATTACTCTAAGGAAACTACATAGCATCTTTTGCCAGCGTTCGGCTACGCGCCGTATAATGGCGCCAACCCGGAAATTAGACACACCTACTGTGACGTCACGACAATACGGCAGACGCGCCATCTTCGTTTCTAAGCGACGTCAGATTTCAAGATGGCGACGTCGGTGATCTAAAAGAAATGGGGTACCGCTTTCTTTCTTCTTCTCCTTCTTACCTCCGACATATAAACTTGCGATAGCGCATTTATCCCCTCGGGGCACACATAGTTTTACCGTTGTATAATTGTATAGCGGCCTGTGCGACATTCGGGTAAGTATTATGTAGGAGACATGCCAATGTGCGTGGCGCATACCATTGCACCGCCAGCCGCACTGTTCAACAAGTCAGTCACTGTCTATTGGTTTTTATACCAAATAAAATCTGCGTCTAGGTATTAAACCCGGGCCGCCGCGTGCCATTCGGATGCGCTAACCACTACACTCCCCGCGCCTCGTGTATTCAAGTTTGAAGGTAGGAACAATTGAGGTGGGCTCGCATTCTACCGTGCCTGATTCTACGCGGAAATCGCACAGCATTGATATTCTTGTCTCTGCACAACGCAATGTACATGGCGCATACCACTCTTCGATTAGTTTTCAATTTCTCAAGCTTTCCACCTAAGAAGTTTGGCCAATATTTAAACTTAAAATTAGTACCGCTGACCTTTATACTACTATATTCGAAGATAGAAGTTCCGTTCATCAAAGTGTTGGCACACTCTACTCTCTACGATCTTGAAATGTCAAATAAAAACACATCGAAATATGTAAGATAAAAGACGTTCGTTCACATCATGACTTACTCTGTGATGTAACCATCTTTGTAGTGCGTACAATTTATGTTGCTCAATGCCAATGATTATAATACATAATATAATTGCTTATTAGTTCCTATGTGGTTTCGTTTTCATATTGAACTTGCCAAATGTTTGCTGTTTCGTTTCAGGTTTACAAATTTACTCAGAAGTGTGCTCGACAAAAACAGCTCTCAGAACACGACGCGAGAGAGGTGGTGCATCCCACACAAGTCAAACATACAATCTCGTTAGTTTTCTGTGTAGTCTGAAAGACTTTTCTTTTTCATATCGCACTTCACAATAAGTATTGGTATGTGCAGCTTTTAAAGTTATCCGTTTCTCGGCATAGCGCTCATGACACGGCCAATGACCTGTGCTGTTGGCAGTCATCACTGTATCGTATACTATTGGTTCCATGGCATTGCCTCAAGATGAAGCCGGTCTCCGTCACTACTTAGATACAATTATGCGCACTGATGAGCGTGTGATTGCGAAAAATATTGGTCTCAAAACATCGAATGATCTTGCACTTGTTTCACGAGGAAGATCAATCAAATGTGTATTATGTGATTTATATTAAGTGAGTAATAGCATAGCAAAGCGCCTGGCTGACGGTTGCCCTTGCATGCTGGTTCTTTGGCATACTGTTTCCAGTGGTAGTGCGTTCTGCTTGGTGTAATAGCAAAGAAATATAACTGTATTGAGTGGGTGTATGTGTGCGTGCGAGAATGTGTGTGACATTCGCGCGAATGATGCTTACGCATGTCAATGTTAAGACACATTCCGCGGTGCGATATCGGCCTCTTGTTGTAAACATTGCCTTTCATGTGCCGCCTTTTAGCAGCATATGTTGTCATTCCTATTTTGAAATACTACAATTAATGTGTCGAAGTTGCCCTCGTGCAACAGAAGCTCGCTCACAAGGTGATGGTGTTATGGTGAACCCTTTACTGGTATAGTTGGCTGCTTTGCACTGAGTCCACGCAAATTACTTCTTAATACAATTAGTGCACATTCCGTAAAACAAAACCATCAAAATCCCTAGACCCCAAATAGCACCATCTGAAAGCGTAGCGAAGAAATGATTAGAAGTCTAAACCATCTTCATTATATCAGCTCTGATCAATCACATAGCGCGAAAGCTAGGTAGATCAAGCCTCTAGCTAAACCGTTTCGATTGTTTTCTCGAGATTGTGAGAACTGTATCATTAAAACTAATGTCCACTCGCACTTGTTATGATACGTATAGCTGTGCCAAGCTCTCTTTGATTCTCCTGGTTATCGGCTTACATTATCAATAACATCAACACTTTATACTGCACGAAGGGGCTGTGCTCGATAAAAGCAAGGTTTCACGCACTGTCAAATGGTTGTCCAGCGTCGCCATCTTCACAACTTTGGGCCCGGACGGTCAGTGATACTGCCAGAAGTAATCAGCCGTGGATAGGGCTGCATCATCTACAGGCGAAGACACCTGAAAAAAAGCACAATAAAAAGAGTCTTATAATATGTACGGTGACTAACGACGTTGAAATTCAGTTGGCTCAGTTCTTACATATGCCCGCATTACTTTACCCCATTGGCGTCAACGTCATCAATCCCACAGCGACGCTGTGGAGATTACTCTAAGGAAACTGCATAGCATCTTTTGCCAGCGTTCGGCTACGCGCCGTAGTAATGGCGCCAACCCGGAAATTAGACACACCTACTGTGACGTCACGACAATACGGCAGACGCGCCATCTTCGTTTCTAAGCGACGTCAGATTTCAAGATGGCGACGTCGGTGATCTAAAAGAAATGGGGTACCGCTTTCTTTCTTCTTCTCCTTCTTACCTCCGACATATAAACTTGCGATAGCGCATTTATCCCCTCGGGGCACACATAGTTTTACCGTTGTATAATTGTATAGCGGCCTGTGCGACATTCGGGTAAGTATTATGTAGGAGACATGCCAATGTGCGTGGCGCATACCATTGCACCGCCAGCCGCACTGTTCAACAAAGTCAGTCACTGTCTATTGGTTTTTATACCAAATATATCTGCGTCTAGGTATTAAACCCGGGCCACCGGCGTGCCATTCGGATGCGCTAACCACTACACTGCCCGCGCCTCGTGTATTCAAGTTTGAAAAGTAGGAACAATTGAGGTGGGCTCGCATTCTACATACGTGCCTGATTCTACGCGGAAATCGCACAGCATTGATATTCTTGTCCTCGTGCACAACGCAATGTACATGGCGCATACCACTCTTCGATTAGTTTTCAATTTCTCAAGCTTTCCACCTAAGAAGTTTGGCCAATATTTAAACTTAAAATTAGTACCGCTGACCTTTATACTACTATACTCGAAGATAGAAGTTCCGTTCATCAAAGTGTTGGCACACTCTACTCTCTACGATCTTGAAATGTCAAATAAAAACACATCGAAATATGTAAGATAAAAGACGTTCGTTCACATCATGACTTACTCTGTGATGTAACCATCTTTGTAGTGCGTACAATTTATGTTGCTCAATGCCAATGATTATAATACATAATATAATTGCTTATTAGTTCCTATGTGGTTTCGTTTTCATATTGAACTTGCCAAATGCTTGCTGTTTCGTTTCAGGTTTACAAATTTACTCAGAAGTGTTCTCGACAAAAACAGCTCTCAGAACACGACGCGAGAGAGGTGGTGCATCCCACACAAGTCAAACATACAATCTCGTTAGTTTTCTGTGTAGTCTGAAAGACTTTTCTTTTTCATATCGCACTTCACAATAAGTATTGGTATGTGCAGCTTTTAAAAGTTATCCGTTTCTCGGCATAGCGCTCATGACACGGCCAATGACCTGTGCTGTTGGCAGTCATCACTGTATCGTATACTATTGGTTCCATGGCATTGCCTCAAGATGAAGCCGGTCTCCGTCACTACTTAGATACAATTATGCGCACTGATGAGCGTGTGATTGCGAAAAATATTGGTCTCAAAACATCGAATGATCTTGCACTTGTTTCACGAGGAAGATCAATCAAATGTGTATTATGTGATTTATATTATGTGAGTAATAGTATAGCAAACCGCCTGGCTGACGGCTGCCCTTGCATGCTGGTTCTTTGGCATACTGTTTCCAGTGGTAGTGCGTTCTGCTTGGTGTAATAGCAAAGAAATATAACTGTATTGAGTGGATGTATGTGTGCGTGCGAGAATGTGTGTGACATTCGCGCGAATGATGCTTACGCATGTCAAGTTAAGATACATTCCGCGGTGCGATATCGGCCTCTTGTTGTAAACATTGCCTTTCATGTGCCGCCTTTTAGCAGCATATGTTGTCATTCCTATTTTGAAATACTACAATTAATGTGTCGAAGTTGCCCTCGTGCAACAGAAGCTCGCTCACAAGGTGATGGTGTTATGGTGAACCCTTTACTGGTATAGTTGGCTGCTTTGCACTGAGTCCGCAAATTACTTCTTAATACAATTAGTGCACATTCGTAAAACAAAACCATCAAAATCCCTAGACCCCAAATAGCACCATCTGAAAGCGTAGCGAAGAAATGATTAGAAGTCTAAACCATCTTCATTATATCAGCTCTGATCAATCACATAGCGCGAAAGCTAGGTAGATCAAGCCTCTAGCTAAACCGTTTCGATTGTTTTCTCGAGATTGTGAGAACTGTATCATTAAAACTAATGTCCACTCGCACTTGTTATGATACGTATAGCTGTGCCAAGCTCTCTTTGATTCTCCTGGTTATCGGCTTACATTATCAATAACATCAACACTTTATACTGCACGAAGGGGCTGTGCTCGATAAAAGCAAGGTTTCACGCACTGTCAAATGGTTGTCCAGCGTCGCCATCTTCACAACTTTGGGCCCGGACAGTCAGTGATACTGCCAGAAGTAATCAGCCGTGGATAGGGCTGCATCATCTACAGGCGAAGACACCTGAAAAAAGCACAATAAAAAGAGTCTTATAATGTGTACGGTGACTAACGACGTTGAAATTCAGTTGGCTCAGTTCTTACATATGCCCGCATTACTTTACCCCATTGGCGTCAACGTCATCAATCCCACAGCGACGCTGTGGAGATTACTCTAAGGAAACTGCATAGCATCTTTTGCCAGCGTTCGGCTACGCGCCGTAGTAATGGCGCCAACCCGGAAATTAGACACACCTACTGTGACGTCACGACAATACGGCAGACGCGCCATCTTCGTTTCTAAGCGACGTCAGATTTCAAGATGGCGACGTCGGTGATCTAAAAGAAATGGGGTACCGCTTTCTTTCTTCTTCTCCTTCTTACCTCCGACATATAAACTTGCGATAGCGCATTTATCCCCTCGGGGCACACATAGTTTTACCGTTGTATAATTGTATAGCGGCCTGTGCGACATTCGGGTAAGTATTATGTAGGAGACATGCCAATGTGCGTGGCGCATACCATTGCACCGCCAGCCGCACTGTTCAACAAAGTCAGTCACTGTCTATTGGTTTTTATACCAAATATATCTGCGTCTGTATTAAACCCGGGCCGCCGGCGTGCCATCGGATGCGCTAACCACTACACTGCCCGCGCCTCGTGTATTCAACTTTGAAAAGTAGGAACAATTGAGGTGGCTCGCATTCTACATACGTGCCTGATTCTACTGGAAATCGCACAGCATTGATATTCTTGTCCTCGTGCACAACGCAATGTACATGGCGCATACCACTCTTCGATTAGTTTTCAATTTCTCAAGCTTTCCACCTAAGAAGTTTGGCCAATATTTAAACTTAAAATTAGTACCGCTGACCTTTATACTACTATACTCGAAGATAGAAGTTCCGTTCATCAAAGTGTTGGCACACTCTACTCTCTACGATCTTGAAATGTCAAATAAAAACACATCGAAATATGTAAGATAAAAGACGTTCGTTCACATCATGACTTACTCTGTGATGTAACCATTTTTGTAGTGCGTACAATTTATGTTGCTCAATGCCAATGATTATAATACATAATATAATTGCTTATTAGTTCCTATGTGGTTTCGTTTTCATATTGAACTTGCCAAATGCTTGCTGTTTCGTTTCAGGTTTACAAATTTACTCAGAAGTGTTCTCGACAAAAACAGCTCTCAGAACACGACGCGAGAGAGGTGGTGCATCCCACACAAGTCAAACATACAATCTCGTTAGTTTTCTGTGTAGTCTGAAAGACTTTTCTTTTTCATATCGCACTTCACAATAAGTATTGGTATGTGCAGCTTTTAAAATTATCCGTTTCTCGGCATAGCGCTCATGACACGGCCAATGACCTGTGCTGTTGGCAGTCATCACTGTATCGTATACTATTGGTTCCATGGCATTGCCTCAAAATGAAGCCGGTCTCCGTCACTACTTAGATACAATTATGCGCACTGATGACCGTGTGATTGCGAAAAATATTGGTCTCAAAACATCGAATGATCTTGCACTTGTTTCACGAGGAAGATCAATCAAATGTGTATTATGTGATTTTTATTAAGTGAGTAATAGTATAGCAAACCGCCTAGCTGACGGCTGCCCTTGCATGCTGGTTCTTTGGCATACTGTTTCCAGTGGTAGTGCGTTCTGCTTGGTGTAATAGCAAAGAAATATAACTGTATTGAGTGGATGTATGTGTGCGTGCGAGAATGTGTGTGACATTCGCGCGAATGATGCTAACGCATGTCAATGTTAAGACACATTCCGCGGTGCGATATCGGCCTCTTGTTGTAAACATTGCCTTTCATGTGCCGCCTTTTAGCAGCATATGTTGTCATTCCTATTTTGAAATACTACAATTAATGTGTCGAAGTTGCCCTCGTGCAACAGAAGGTCACTCACAAGGTGATGGTGTTATGGTGAACCCTTTACTGGTATAGTTGGCTGCTTTGCACTGAGTCCACGCAAATTACTTCTTAATACAATTAGTGCACATTCCGTAAAACAAAACCATCAAAATCCCTAGACCCCAAATAGCACCATCTGAAAGCGTAGCGAAGAAATGATTAGAAGTCTAAACCATCTTCATTATATCAGCTCTGATCAATCACATAGCGCGAAAGCTAGGTAGATCAAGCCTCTAGCTAAACCGTTTCGATTGTTTTCTCGAGATTGTGAGAACTGTATCATTAAAACTAATGTCCACTCGCACTTGTTATGATACGTATAGCTGTGCCAAGCTCTCTTTGATTCTCCTGGTTATCGGCTTACATTATCAATAACATCAACACTTTATACTGCACGAAGGGGCTGTGCTCGATAAAAGCAAGGTTTCACGCACTGTCAAATGGTTGTCCAGCGTCGCCATCTTCACAACTTTGGGCCCGGACAGTCAGTGATACTGCCAGAAGTAATCAGCCGTGGATAGGGCTGCATCATCTACAGGCGAAGACACCTGAAAAAAAGCACAATAAAAAGAGTCTTATAATATGTACGGTGACTAACGACGTTGAAATTCAGATGGCTCAGTTCTTACACATGCCCGCATTACTTTACCCCATAGGCGTCAACGTCATCAATCCCACAGCGACGCTGTGGAGTTTACTCTAAGGAAACTACATAGCATCTTTTGCCATCGTTCGGCTACGCGCCGTATTAATGGCGCCAACCCGGAAATTAGACACACCTACTGTGACGTCACGACAATACGGCAGACGCGCCATCTTCGTTTCTAAGCGACGTCAGATTTCAAGATGGCGACGTCGGTGATCTAAAAGAAATGGGGTACCGCTTTCTTTCTTCTTCTCCTTCTTACCTCCGACATATAAACTTGCGATAGCGCATTTATCCCCTCGGGGCACACATAGTTTTACCGTTGTATAATTGTATAGTGGCCTGTGCGACATTCGGATAAGTATTATGTAGGAGACATGCCAATGTGCGTGGCGCATACCATTGCACCGCCAGCCGCACTGTTCAACAAAGTCAGTCACTGTCTATTGGTTTTTATACCAAATATATCGGCCCTTGCTGCGTCTAGGTATTAAACCCGGGCCGCCGGCGTGCCATTCGAAAGCGCTCCACTACCTGCCCGCGCCTCGTGTATTGAAGTTTAAAAAGTGGAAAATTGAGGGGGGGCTCCTTCTCTACGTGCCTAATTCTGGAAATCCACAGCATTGATATTCTTGTCCTCTCCAAACCAATGTACATGGCGCATACCACTCTTCGATTAGTTTTCAATTTCTCAAGCTTTCCACCAAAGAAGTTTGGCCAATATTTAAACTTAAAATTAGTACCGCTGAACTTTATGCTACATTGCTCGAAGATAGAAGTTCCGTTCATAAAAGTTTTGGAACTCTACTTTACGATCTTGAAATGTAAATAAAAACACATCGAAATATGTAAGTTTAAAGACGTTTGTTCACATCATGACTTTTTTTTTTTTTTTAAAAAAACTCTGTGATTTAATCATTTAAAATTGCTTATTAGTTCCTAAGGGTTTGTTTTCATATTAATTGCAAATTTTTCTGTTTTTCTTTTTAAGAATTGAAAATTTGCGTTTTTTGTTTAAATTTTATTTAAATTTCGGGGGAAAACTTAAAAAAAACAAAAAGGTGACCCATTCATTCGTTTCCCGGGGAAAAATTAAATGCTGTGCGTTCCCCAAATGGGCACGTATTAGAATCGGCCACCTCAATTGTTCTACTTTAAAAACTTCAATACGGGGCGCGGGCGGTAGTGGTCCCTTTTCAAGGGACGCCGGCCCCGGGTTTAATCCGACCCAAAATTTTTTGGGATAAAAACCCAAAAGACGTATACTTTTTTGAACATGCGGCTGGGGTAAATCGCCAAAGGTGTCCCCCAATAATACTTACCCGAATGTCCCAGGCCCTATAAAATTTAAACCGGTAAAATATGTGTCCCCCGGGGGGATAAATGCGCACCCAAGTTTATTTTGGGGATAAAAAGGAGGAAAAAAGGGGGCCCCATTTCTTTTAGTCACCGACTCCCATCTTAAACTGCTTAAGAACAAAATGCGTTCCCTATTCGTGACGTCACGGGTATGTTTTTCGGGTTGCCCCATTTGCGTAGACGATGGCAAAAATCTAGTGTCCTTAGGAAACTCCAGCGTCGCGTAGGATGACGTTGACCCTATAGAAAGTAATCGAGATTTATCAAAGAACGGGCTTTGGGTTTTCACTTTTTGATCACTAAATTATAAGTCTTTATTGTGCTTTTTCCTGTGTCTTGCCTACGATGATCCACGGCCTATCCAGGCGATTCTCTGGCGGGTCCGACATAGCAAATTTGGACGACCGGACAACCTTTGCAGTCTGCTTTATCGGCACCTTCAGGGTATAAAGTTTTTGATGTATTGATAATGCGATAACCAGGATATCAAAGGTTTTGACGCTTCGTATCAAGGTCTAGTTTTAATGATACAGTTCTCAATCTGAGAAAAAATCGAAACGGTTTAGTGGGCTTGTCTCCAGTTTGGCTATGTGATTGATCAGACTGATATAATGAAGATGGTTTAGATTTCAATCTTTCTTCTACGCTTTCAGATGGTGCATTTGGGTCTAGGATTTTGTTTTTGTTTTACCGAATGTGCACTAATTAGTATTAAGAAGTAATTTGCAGGACTCAGTGCAAAGAAGCTCAACATACCAGTAAGGGTTCAGTAAACCGATCATTGATAGCGACTTCTTTGCAGAGGCAATTCACACATTAAGTATATTTCAAAATAGGAATGAACATATGCTGCTAAAACGGCACAGGCAATGTTACAACAAGGGCCGATATCGCACCGCGGAATGGATCTTAACTTGACATGCGTAAGCATCATTCGCGCGAATGTCACACACATTCTCGCACGCACACATACACCCACTCAATACAGTTATATTTCTTTGCTATTACACCAAGCAGAACGCACTACCAATGGAAACAGTATGCCAATGAACCAGCATGCAAGGGCAGCCGTCAGCCAGGCGGTTTGCCATACTATTACTCACATAATATAAATCACATAATACACATTTGATTGATCTTCCTCGTGAAACAAGTGCAAGATCATTCGATGTTTTGAGACCAATATTTTTCGCAATCACACGCTCATCAGTGCGCATAATTGTATCTAAGTAGTGACGGAGACCGGCTTCATTTTGAGGCAATGCCATGGAACCAATAGTATACGATACAGTGATGACTGCCAACAGCACAGGTCATTGGCCGTGTCATGAGCGCTATGCCGAGAAACGGATAATTTTAAAAGCTGCACATACCAATACTTATTGTGAATTGCGATATGAAAAAGAAACGTTCTTTCAGACTACACAGAAAACTAACGAGATTGTATGTTTGACTTGTGTGGGATGCACCACCTCTCTCGCGTCGTGTTCTGAGAGCTGTTTTTGTCGAGCACACTTCTGAGTAAATTTGTAAACCTGAAACGAAACAGCAAACATTTGGCAAGTTCAATATGAAAACGAAACCACATAGGAACTAATAAGCAATTATATTATGTATTATAATCATTGGCATTGAGCAACATAAATTGTACGCACTACAAAGATGATTACATCACAGAGTATGTCATGATGTGAACAAACGTCTTTAATCTTACATATTTCGATGTGTTTTTATTTGACATTTCAAGATCGTATAGAGTAGAGTGTGCCAACACTTTGATGAACGGAACTTCTATCTTCGAGCAATGTAGCATAAAGTTCAGCGGTACTAATTTTAAGTTTAAATATTGGCCAAACTCTTAGGTGAAAGCTTGAGAAATTGAGCTAATCGAAGAGTGGTATGCGCCATGTACTTGCGTTGTGCACGAGACAAGAATATAATGCTGTGCATTTCCAGTAGAATTAGGCACGTATGTAGAATGCGAGCCCACTCAATTTTTCTACTTTCAAACTTCAATACACGGCGCGGGCATGAGTGGTTGCCTCAATGCCCCTGGCCCGAACCTGATATTTGGTATAAAACCAATAGACAGTGACTACTTTGTTGAACAGTGGGCTGGCGGTCAATGGTATGCGCCACGCACATTGGCATGTCTCCTACATAATACTTATCGAATGTCGCACGCCATATACAATTATACAACGGTAAAACTATGTGTGCCCGAGGATAAATGCGCTATCGCAAGTTTATATGTCGGAGTAAGAAGGAGAAGAAGAAAGAAAGCGGTACCCCATTTTTTTTAGATCACCGACGTCGCCATCTTGAAATCTGACGTCGCTTAAAACGAGATGGCGCGTCTCATGTCGTGACGCCCTAGGTGTGCTAATTCCGGGCCATATCGGCGCGTAGCAACGTGGCAAAGATGCTATGTAGTTTCCTTAGAGTAAACTCCGCAGCGTCGCTGTGGGATTGATGACGTTGACGCCTATGGGGTAAAGTAATGCGGGCATGTGTAAGAACTGAGCCATCTGAATTTCAACGTCGTTAGTCACCGTACATATTATAAGACTCTTTTTATTGTGCTTTTTTTCAGGTGTCTTCGCCTGTAGATGATGCAGCCCTATCCACGGCTGATTACTTCTGGCAGTATCACTGACCGTCCGGGCCCAAAGTTGTGAAGATGGCGACGCTGGACAACCATTTGACAGTGCGTGAAACCTTACTTTTATCGAGCACAGCCCCTTCATGCAGTATAAAGTGTTGATGTTATTGATAATGTAAGCCGATAACCAGGATAATCAAAGAGAGCTTTGCACAGCTATACGTATCATAAAAGTGCGAGTGGACATTAGTTTTAATGATACAGTTCTCACAATCTCGAGAAAACAATCGAAACGGTTTAGCTAGAGGCTTGATCTACCTAGCTTTCGCGCTATGTGATTGATCAGAGCTGATATAATGAAGATGGTTTAGACTTCTAATCATTTCTTCGCTACGCTTTCAGATGGTGCTATTTGGGGTCTAGGGATTTTGATGGTTTTGTTTTACCGAATGTGCACTAATTGTATTAAGAAGTAATTTGCAAGGACTCAGTGCAAAGCAGCCAACTATACCAGTAAAGGGTTCACCGTAACACATCACCTTTGCGACTTTTGCACAGGGCAACTTTGACACATTAATGTAGTATTCAAAATGGAATGACAACATATGCTGCTAAAAGGCGGCACATGAAAGGCAATGTTTACAACAAGAAGGGCCCATATCGCACCGCATGATCACACATTATGCCACACATTCTCGCACGCACACATACACCCACTCAATACAGTTATATTTCTTTGCTATTACACCAAGCAGAACGCACTACAATGGAAACAGTATGCCAATGAACCAGCATGCAAGGGCAGCCGTCAGCCAGGCGGTTTGCCATACTATTACTCACATAATATAAATCACATAATACACATTTGATTGATCTTCCTCGTGAAACAAGTGCAAGATCATTCGATGTTTTGAGACCAATATTTTCGCAATCACACGCTCAGTGCAATGTATCTAAGCAGTAACGGAGACCGGCTTCATTTTGAGGCAATGCCATGGAACCAGTAGTATACGATACAGTGATGACTGCCAACAGCACAGGTCATTGGCCGTGTCATGAGCGCTATGCCGAGAAACGGATAATTTTAAAAGCTGCACATACCAATACTTATTGTGAATTGCGATATGAAAAAGAAACGTTCTTTCAGACTACACAGAAAACTAACGAGATTGTATGTTTGACTTGTGTGGGATGCACCACCTCTCTCGCGTCGTGTTCTGAGAGCTGTTTTTGTCGAGCACACTTCTGAGTAAATTTGTAAACCTGAAACGAAACAGCAAACATTTGGCAAGTTCAATATGAAAACGAAACCACATAGGAACTAATAAGCAATTATATTATGTATTATAATCATTGGCATTGAGCAACATAAATTGTACGCACTACAAAGATGATTACATCACAGAGTATGTCATGATGTGAACAAACGTCTTTAATCTTACATATTTCGATGTGTTTTTATTTGACATTTCAAGATCGTATAGAGTAGAGTGTGCCAACACTTTGATGAACGGAACTTCTATCTTCGAGCAATGTAGCATAAAGTTCAGCGGTACTAATTTTAAGTTTAAATATTGGCCAAACTTCTTAGGTGGAAAGCTTGAGAAATTGAAAACTAATCGAAGAGTGGTATGCGCCATGCTTGCGTTATCGAGACAAGAATATCAATGTTCGTTTCCGGGAGATGCGTAGAATGCGGCCACCTCAATTGTTCCTACTTTCAAACTTCAATACACGAGGCGCGGGCAGTGTAGTGGTTAGCGCTTTCGAAATGGCACGCCGGCGGCCCGGTTTAATCCAGACGCAGCAAGCTGATATATTTGGTATAAAAAAATAGCGTGACTGACTTTGTTGAACGAGTGCGGCTGAGTGCATGGATGCGCCACGCATGGCATGTCTCCTACATAATACTTATCCGAATGTCGACGCACTATACAATTATACAACGGTAAAACTATGTGTGCCCCGAGGGGATAAATGCGCTATCGCAAGTTTATATGTCGGAGGTAGAAGGAGAAGAAGAAGAAAGCGGTACCCCATTTCTTTTAGATCACCGACGTCGCCATCTTGAAATCTGACGTCGCTTAGAAACGAAGATGGCGCGTCTGCCGTATTTCGTGACGTGTAGTGTGTCTAATTTCCGGGTTGGCGCCATTAATACGGCGCGTAGCCGAACGATGGCAAAAGATGCTATGTAGTTTCCTTAGAGTAAACTCCACAGCGTCGCTGTGGGATTGATGACGTTGACGCCTATGGGGTAAAGTAATGCGGGCATGTGTAAGAACTGAGCCATCTGAATTTCAACGTCGTTAGTCACCGTACATATTATAAGACTCTTTTTATTGTGCTTTTTTTCAGGTGTCTTCGCGATGATCAGCCCTTCCGGCTGTTTGGCAGTATCACTGACCGTCCGGGCCCAAAGTTGTGAAGATGGCGACGCTGGACAACCATTTGACAGTGCGTGAAACCTTACTTTTATCGAGCACAGCCCCTTCATGCAGTATAAAGTGTTGATGTTATTGATAATGTAAGCCGATAACCAGGATAATCAAAGAGAGCTTTGCACAGCTATACGTATCATAACAAGTGCGAGTGGACATTAGTTTTAATGATACAGTTCTCACAATCTCGAGAAAACAATCGAAACGGTTTAGCTAGAGGCTTGATCTACCTAGCTTTCGCGCTATGTGATTGATCAGAGCTGATATAATGAGATGGTTTAGACTTCTAATCATTTCTTCGCTACGCTTTCAGTGGTGCTATTTGGGGTCTAGGGATTTTGATGGTTTTGTTTTACCGAATGTGCACTAATTGTATTAAGAAGTAATTTGCAAGGACTCAGTGCAAAGCAGCCAACTATACCAGTAAAGGGTTCACCGTAACACCATCACCTTGATAGCGAGCTTCTGTTGCACGAGGGCAACTTCGACCATTAATTTATATTTCAAAATAGGAATGACCATATGCTGCTAAAAGGCGGCCAGAAAGGCAATGTTTACACAGAGGCCGATATCACCGCGGAATGGATTCTTGACAGCGTAAGCAATGCGAATGTCACCACATTCTCGCACGCACACATACACCCACTCAATCAGTTATATTTCTTTGCTAGTTCCCCCAAGCAGAACGCACTACAATGGAAACAGTATGCCAATGAACCAGCATGCAAGGGCGCGTCAGCCAGGCGGTTTGCCATACTATTACTCACATAATATAAATCACATAATACACATTTGATTGATCTTCCTCGTGAAACAAGTGCAAGATCATTCGATTTAGACCATTTTTGCATCACACGCTCATCAGTGCGCATAATTGTATCTAAGTAGTACGGAGACCGGCTTCTTTTGAGGCTGCGACCAGTAGTATACACAGTGATGACTGCCAACAGCACAGGTCATTGGCCGTGTCATGAGCGCTATGCCGAGAAACGGATAATTTTAAAAGCTGCACATACCAATACTTATTGTGAATTGCGATATGAAAAAGAAACGTTCTTTCAGACTACACAGAAAACTAACGAGATTGTATGTTTGACTTGTGTGGGATGCACCACCTCTCTCGCGTCGTGTTCTGAGAGCTGTTTTTGTCGAGCACACTTCTGAGTAAATTTGTAAACCTGAAACGAAACAGCAAACATTTGGCAAGTTCAATATGAAAACGAAACCACATAGGAACTAATAAGCAATTATATTATGTATTATAATCATTGGCATTGAGCAACATAAATTGTACGCACTACAAAGATGATTACATCACAGAGTATGTCATGATGTGAACAAACGTCTTTAATCTTACATATTTCGATGTGTTTTTATTTGACATTTCAAGATCGTATAGAGTAGAGTGTGCCAACACTTTGATGAACGGAACTTCTATCTTCGAGCAATGTAGCATAAAGTTCAGCGGTACTAATTTTAAGTTTAAATATTGGCCAAACTCTTAGGTGGAAGCGAGAATTGAAACTAATCGAAGAGTGGATGCGCCATGTACTTCGTTTGCACGAGGAAAGATATCAATGCTGTGCGATTTCCGAGTAGAATTAGGCACGTATGTAGAATGCGAGCCCACCTCAATTGTTCCTACTTTTCAAACTTCAAGTGACGGGCGTGTAGTTTAGGCCTCGCCGGCGCCGGGTAATACCAGACGCAGCAACCTGATATATTTGGTATAAAACCAATAGACAGTGACTGACTTTGTTGAACATGCGGCTGGCGTGCAATGTATGCGCCACGCACATTGGCATGTCTCCTACATAATACTTATCCGAATGTCGCACAGGCCACTATACAATTATACAACGTAAAACTATGTGTCCCCGAGGGGATAAATGCGCTATCGCAGTTTATATGTCGGAGGTAAGAAGGAGAAGAAGAAGCGGTACCCCATTTCTTTTAGATCACCGACGTCGCCATCTTGAAATCTGACGTCGCTAGAAACGAAGATGGCGCGTCTCCTGTATTATCATGACGTCACAGTAGGTGTGTCTAATTTCCGGGTTGGCGCCATTAACGGCGCGTAGGAACGTGGCAAAAGATGCTATGTAGTTTCCTTAGAGTAAACTCCACAGCGTCGCTGTGGATTGATGACGTTGAGCTATGGGGTAAGTAATGCGGGCATGTGTAAGAACTGAGCCATCTGAATTTCAACGTCGTTAGTCACCGTACATATAAGACTCTTTTTATTGTGCTTTTTTCAGGTGTCTTCGCCTGTAGATGATGCAGCCCTATCCACGGCTGATTACTTCTGGCAGTATCACTGACCGTCCGGGCCCAAAGTTGTGAAGATGGCGACGCTGGACAACCATTTGACAGTGCGTGAAACCTTACTTTTATCGAGCACAGCCCCTTCATGCAGTATAAAGTGTTGATGTTATTGATAATGTAAGCCGATAACCAGGATAATCAAAGAGAGCTTTGCACAGCTATACGTATCATAACAAGTGCGAGTGGACATTAGTTTTAATGATACAGTTCTCACAATCTCGAGAAAACAATCGAAACGGTTTAGCTAGAGGCTTGATCTACCTAGCTTTCGCGCTATGTGATTGATCAGAGCTGATATAATGAAGATGGTTTAGACTTCTAATCATTTCTTCGCTACGCTTTCAGATGGTGCTATTTGGGGTCTAGGGATTTTGATGGTTTTGTTTTACCGAATGTGCACTAATTGTATTAAGAAGTAATTTGCAAGGACTCAGTGCAAAGCAGCCAACTATACCAGTAAAGGGTTCACCGTAACACCATCACCTTGATAGCGAGCTTCTGTTGCACGAGGGCAACTTCGACACATTAATTGTAGTATTTCAAAATAGGAATGACAACATATGCTGCTAAAAGGCGGCACATGAAAGGCAATGTTTACAACAAGAGGCCGATATCGCACCGCGGAATGGATCTTAACTTGACATGCGTAAGCATCATTCGCGCGAATGTCACACACATTCTCGCACGCACACATACACCCACTCAATGCAGTTATATTTCTTTGCTATTACACCAAGCAGAACGCACTACCAATGGAAACAGTATGCCAATGAACCAGCATGCAAGGGCAGCCGTCAGCCAGGCGGTTTGCCATACTATTACTCACATAATATAAATCACATAATACACATTTGATTGATCTTCCTCGTGAAACAAGTGCAAGATCATTCGATGTTTTGAGACCAATATTTTTCGCAATCACACGCTCATCAGTGCGCATAATTGTATCTAAGCAGTAACGGAGACCGGCTTCATTTTGAGGCAATGCCATGGAACCAGTAGTATACGATACAGTGATGACTGCCAACAGCACAGGTCATTGGCCGTGTCATGAGCGCTATGCCGAGAAACGGATAAT
>JAODUO010002310.1:0-30799 GCA_025642075.2 Ridgeia piscesae
AACAAACACAAACACAAACACAAACACAAACACAAACACAAACACAAACACAAACAAAAACACAAACACAAACACAAACACAAACACAAACACAAACACAAACACAAACACAAACACAAACACAAACACAAACACAAACACAAACACAAACACAAACACAAACACAAACACAAACACAAACACAAACACAAACACAAACACAAACACAAACACAAACACAAACACAAACACAAACACAAACACAAACACAAACACAAACACAAACACAAACACAAACACAACACAAACACAAACACAAACACAAACACAAACACAAACACAAACACAAACACAAACACAAACACAAACACAAACACAAACACAAACACAAACACAAACACAAACACAAACACAAACACAAACACAAACACAAACACAAACACACTATCACATCACACACACACACACACACACACACACACACACACACACACACACACACACACACACACACATCTGGTATTTCCGTTTTATTACATATATGTTTGATCATGACAGCCGTGTCGAGAGAGGTATTGTGCCATGTTTACATACTTACACGCCTCTGCTTCATTTCGTACCTAAGAGCAATATATATCTGGTGTATTTTATTGTTGTCTTTGTATTGTAATGATGTCATGTTGCTCTACTAATGCAGTATTGTCTACCAGTATTGCCTTTAACTATTCCGTATTATCAGCCGACTCCTTAATCCTCTCGTATTCCTCGATTGTGTTCTCAGCTCCGTCTTCACAGAATCCCCCCGTCTGTCAAATATCATTCCAGTATATTATCGCGGCTATGTAACGGAGGTTATAACTAATCTTTCGTGATTAAATATATTTCGATTTCACATCCCAGATATTTTTCCGCTCGCCTTACTCCTGTGTTCTCATAAAATCACAATGGTTTCTTTGCTAACATGCTATCAATGATTCCACGTGTCATGTTGGTTTTGTTTGAGGATTCAGATCATATTTTTCTGTTTAGCATTTTCCAGTTCTCAGTGCGTGCAAAGGTTCTTTACCTTAATAATGTATCGTTAAAATTTTGCAAGTTTCGTTTCCAGATAATTGCCTGCTTTTTGTCTGCAAATATGTAAAGTGCCAACTAATAACACTAGCCGACGAAGTTAGAATATATATGCTGTCAAATATAAGTATTAACCTGTACTGATTTAAGTGTTTCGGGACCACTGTGTCCTTTTAATGTATTATGTTTTTTATTCAACCAATTAAAGTATGTTGTTCGAACACAAATGAAGGTTTTATAAGATCTACTTGTGTATTATGTTTTCGTTGGCTTTACATACGCAACTTTGTCAAATGTGTCAAGTGTCCAGCACAGAAGAAACACTACTGATTGTCCGCTTACAAATACAATACACTGGTAAATAATATAGACACATTAGTGTACCACACATTTCGGAATTTATTTTAGGACAGTGTAATTTTACTCATAATAATTTCGTGTAACTTATTCGTAACAATGTTATACATTTATGTGTAACATGTGCACATGCTTAGTGTCATTGGTTGAGTTATTGTGAAATACGTTAACGTTTTTGTTTTCATGAAACAATATCTTCGTTCTTATGGCAGCTATAAAACATCCATGTTCCAACCATCTTTGCGCCGAAGAAGTCTGTGAAGCGCAAGAGGTGCAGGTGTTGGTGCAATGGTAACTGCAGCTGCTGGTGCACGACGTACGGATGCATTTGCAAAAGCAAGTTCAAATACTCCAGCGGCAGATGCTTCGCACATACAATATATTTGTTTTGGAGCTACGAGTGCATTGGGAAACGCAGAGGATTTACCTGCCACTGCTTTAATAAGAAGAGGGTGAGATGTACCTCACCTCGACAATAAAGCGCAACCCACCACTGGGATTGTTCTGCTTTGTTATTCTACCGAGTAGATATATCGGTAACGACACATTTGTTAATGCAACCGGAAATTGTTGTTGTTGTAATTGATACAATCCGAGTAGCATGTCGTTTACACAAAGTGTAATATTACTATGTATTTGGACAATGTCTCAGTGACAATAAAGCCCAGTGGTCAGATATCGGTTTATTTGTGTTGATTGTAAATGTATATGGGTATTTACCTAGTGGCGGGCATGCGAATAAGTACACCTATGTTGTATATTCAGAAATTAAAATATCGTAATATCATACTATTCCATTTATATATATATATATATATATATATATATATATATATATATATATATATATATATATATATATATATATATACATATATATATATATATATATATTTATATTTATATTTATATTATATTCGCACGCGCGCGCACGCACAATGCACACAAAATGCCCACACACAAGTGCAAAAACATACGCGCGGACTCACACACATAAAAGACCGGTCTTAAGACAGAATCGATTCTGATGTAAACACAGCCGACGCAGGCCCTGAACTAACGAAGTAGATTGTAGATGGAACTTCTTTATGCAGCGTCACGATGAGATGACATCAGCGTCATGATGTGTTGACATCATTCGTTCACCGGATATTGAATCAGATATATTTATTCAGCGTGACAGGATACTATAATCAAAAAATATACACAGCGTGGTGTAATCGAAAACAACATACATGTAAGACGAAACTTTACAAAACAGCGTATCTATACACGCACATATGTACCAGCTAGTTTATTAATAAACTGGCGTTCATATATATATATATATATATATATATATATATATATATATATATATATATATATATATATATATATACATATATAATATATATATATATATATATATATATATATATATATATACATATATAATATATATATATACTATATATATATATATATATATATATATATATGTATATGAATATGTATATATATATATATGTATATACAATATATATATATATATATATATATATATATATATATATTATACAATGGAAATAAGCAATTATATAAAAAGCGTAATCATAGAATTGTATGTAGCAGGAATCGGAATAGGTGAAGGCAGAGTAGCTTAAGTGATCGGAAAAAGCTGCCCACTACGATGCTTCTATTGAAAGATACGATACACTGATTATGTGAGATGTAAGTCGCATTTACACATGTTTATGCATTGTAATTGCAATATGGTACGCTCCTTATCGACTAAGGTGGTCGTTATCCCACTTCATAACAAATTAATATTGGTTGTCATTTGTACGAAATAAAATAATTCACACTCACAATTGTTGTAAGGCAGTGATCGCTTCATGACAAATCCATACAGCACCGTGGTCGTCGGCTAACTGCCATTACTTTACATAACTACTGCACTTGTGCATTGAACAGAATATCGTACACATCTAGAAGGGTTACGTTTTGTCGAACGTTAGTAAAGTAAGTTTATTATAGTTGTGATAAAACTAACGTCGAATATATAAAAATACCTTAACCTGATAATCATATCACAATTGTTAGCCTATAATCTTATTTGTTTATACACTCGGGGTCTATTGTAACCGATTGTATCACAAACATTTATGATAATAAGAACATTTGCTATTTTAAATTCTCCGTCGATCTTCTCATTATAATAATACTTCGCATGACACCTTATTAATATTCCAAACACAAACCGCATCGATAAACTATGTTTTTATGAGTTATCATAGCGCGCTGTTAGATGATATGTGAGAGAACTAGGCGATTTTGTAAAACAAATCAATGATTTTTTTTATTATGCTGTTTCTGCTTTATGTAAACACAGTTGGACAGTCCTTGTTTAATAACGGATACAATGTGTATAATCCCCATGTAAAGGAGCGTCCTTGCTATGATAAAGACGTGGTATGTTACGTGTCCAGCTGTTAAAAACTGCTTCACACTCGGCAGTACGTATGCATGCACGCATGCTGCACACAATGCACGCCATGCGTGCCACAACGCACACCTGCAGAAGGCACACACGCCCACACGCGCACACGCGCACACGCGCCCACGCGCACACGCGCACACGCGCACACACGCACACACGCACACACGCACTCACGCAGACACGCAAACACGCAAACACGCAAACACGCGGACATGCAAACACGCAGACACGCAGACACGCAGACACGCAGACACGCAGACACGCAGACACGCAGACACGCAGACACGCAGACACGCAGACACGCAGACACGCAGACACGCAGACACGCAGACAACAATATTCAGATGGAACGCATTTTGTAATATCCCAGCCTCCGGACGAAAGCATGACATTTTCTAGCTTATAGATTTGTTATGTACCGACACGAACTATTGACACATCGGTCACCTGAGATTGAATCATAGAAATGTAGTTATTACAAACTGATAACATAATCGTCAATGTACACAGCAACTTGCAATTGGAAGCGAGGTACGCGCTAGACGAAATATTTTTTACACAATATCTATGTACACCATGTCTGCACTAACGCTTACTTAACCACGCCATGTATGCACTCATGCTTTCTCAGACACGCCATATCTACATTCACGCTTACTTATATATGCCACATCTGCACTGACACTTACTTCAATATATGCCATATCTGCACACACGCTTACTTATATATGCCACATCTGCAATCACACTTACTTATATATGCCATATCTGCACACACGCTTATTTATACATGCCACATCTGCACAAAAGCTTACTAATATATGCCACATCTGCACTCACGCTTAATTCTATATGCCATATCTGCACATACGCTTACTTATACATGCCACATCTGGACACACGCTTACTTATATATGCCACATCTGCACTCACGCTTACTTATATCTGCCATATCTGCACACACACTTATTATGCATGCCACATCTGCACATACGCTTACTTATACATGCAACATCTGCACTCATGCTTACTTATACATGCCATATCTGCACACACGCTTACTTATATATGCCACATCTGCACACACGCTTACTTATACATGCCACATCAGCGCACACGCTTACCTATACATTCCACATCTGCACACACGCTTACTTATACATGCAACATCTGCACTCATGCTTACTTATACATGCCATATCTGCACACACGCTTACTTATATATGCCACATCTGCACACACGCTTACTTATACATGCCACATCTGCACACATGCTTACTTATATATGCCATATCTGCACAGACGCTTACTTATACATGCCACATCTGCACACATGCTTACTTATATATGCCATATCTGCACACACGCTTACTTATACATTGCACATCTGCACTCAAGCTTACTTATACATGCCACATCTACACACACGCTTACTTATACATGCCACATATGCACACACGCTTACTTATACATGCCACATCTGCACTCACGCTTACTTATACATGCCACACCTGCACACACGCTTACTTATACATGCAATATCTGCACAGACGCTTACTTATATATGCCATATCTGCAAACAAGGTTACTTATATATGCCACATCTGCACACACGCTTACTTATACATGCCATATCTGCAAACAAGGTTACTTATATATGCCATATCTGCACACACGCTTACTTATACATGCCACATCTGCACACACGCTTACTTATATATCCCACATATGCTGGGCCCTCATCGCCACCGCCCTCAAGGCTCACATTGCTGCTGTTGTCACTGGGGACACAACAATATGTCTGCCCCCAAACAAACCACATTTCTATGGCCAACTTCCCCCATTTCCCGTGTTTTAACGTTTCCGGTTGTGCGTACTCTTCACAGAGTTTCACGCCCGTCGCGGCATTACTGGAGTACGCCAGCGTCAGTGGGGAGTTGTTGACACGTTGGATATAACGCACTACTAGAATTCGCGTTTTGTCAATATCGTTTGTTTTCCTAAGCTGACATCACGTATTTAATTGTCTCTACCAATTAAATATTTGAATTGTAATATAATACGTGTGGCACTAAAGCATGCCACACTGTACCAATTTGAAATCTTATATGGCTACGTCACCTGTTTGCTAGTTCGAACACGTCGTGTTTGTCTTGGAGTAGGCTACGATGTCGAGGGATGTGCGCATGCATTGTTCTACATACTTTACGTGTTGTGTTCGTTTCTAATCTCAGTTCAGTGCTCGTAATTAACTGAACACAACATAAATGTGCACGTATTGTTAATAAAATAAATCAACTATGTCATATGTACGTTTGCGAAACGATGTTGCGATGCCACCTCACCCTTTAGGCCCACTATGGATGCTTATAAAAGCAAACACCAGTACACAAGGACAACACCAGTACAACGTCCGCGCCATGGAGACGAGAAGCCGCAAAACAATGGTGTATTCTGTGATAAAGCTGCTCATGGCGGCCATGTTGGCATTCGCCTCCGTCGACCACGTCTTTGCAGACACAATCAACAAGACCGACAATGCCAAAATATCGTGGCCAGCCATTGAAGAACTTCTGGACCTGACGAAGGATCTCGGCAATATAACAAGTCAGTTTCAATTCAATGTAACCTAATTGTGTTTCTTAGCTTTGATAACGTTATATGGCGTCGCTTAGGATCCTCTTGCAGTGGCGATACAAATATGTAATAAAATAGAATAATGAATTAACAATAACAAAATAATTGTATTTATAAAACACCGTACATCCTGAATATACTTCCGCTCAGAGGCGTACATGATATGTGTACATTTTGTATGCGATTGTAAGGATTTTTCAAGTCATGTATGTTATAGAACTGTATGTCACAACTTATAATTATTATAACTTTTTCCTTTTTTCCATACACGAGCGCAGCATTAAGGGCAAGTTGATACAGTCTTTGGAAGTGTGTCCCTGATTTGTATATTTTATTTATTGAACGTTTATCTCCACTACCTTATGTGTTTACTCAATGTTAAACTACACACCAATTCCATGAACTTTGATTTATTATGATATTTGATTTATTATGGATGTTGTCGGGTATGCCCTATGTGATTTATAACCTATTATGTACATTTAATTTGTTCCAGAATCAATTAAATAATAAACCAAAAATACGTACACTCATCATGCATTTGGGTCGTACACAAAACCAAACGTTAAAAAATTCGCAATTTACCTATTTCTTACAGCCCGCGGTTGCATAGTTTATTTATAGAGTGATGGATACTTGTGTGAATAATCTTCGCGCACTAAGTGCAGTGATTCCTTTGAAGCAAGTGTGTCATGGCGAACTGTTTCCAGATGTGCCTGCTGCCATCTACCGGGACGACCTGTCATCAAACTACGTGGCGTACTGGTTGGTTGAGTTCAACTCATCGCAGTATGCTGTCGTGAGCGCAGGCGCACAAACAGGTGCTTCATAAGTTCGACACAAGTTTCATAAGAAGTGCAGCTTCCCTAAGGGAAGACGTCCACGTTTATTAAAGGAAACCGTAGCCATTACTTATTACAAACATTGTGATGTTTGAATAATTGAATCGCAGGCATATTATGACCGATACGAAGTCATGTGATATCGACTTAGCGAATTACTTACGTTATTCATTATAACAGTAATCCCTGGCATTACAATACAGCTAGCTACGTCATGCGCATGCAAGCTTACATAATTACCGGCTGGGCTTGGATGCTGTGTAACGTCATCATCTATTTTGTAGACTGCTTATACTATTATGGATGTTTACAAAAATGTGTATCTTCTCACACAAAAATCCAAAACGGTTACTAACTCCATTACTACCGTCCGACATTCAGGGGATTACAAGGTGTCAGTACAAGGTCACCTACCGTCTCCAATAACTGTCCTCGACTTGACGGCTGACGGATACGGCAAGAGCTGCTACAAGTATCTCATGTTGTCGACGGACGGGAAGATGATGTGTCGAAACAAAGACGGCGACATCGTCGCGACAACGGCCGAGGACATGTTACTGACCGGCAACTACGTAAGCACTGACCGGCAACTACGTAAGCACGGGCAACGTCATATAGCATGGACCCGTACTAGATATGTTTAATCTTCATGCATGTCTGATTTTACTAAGTCAGTTTGGTGTTGTGTTTAATTTATTTAATTTATTTAACTAACTTATTATTGACATATTTCAACCTATTTATTTACATTAATTATTTAGTTATATTTTATAACACACACACACACACACACACATATATATATATATATATATATATATATATATATATATATATATATATTTTACTTATTAATTGTGTTTTGCCTTTGAGCATATGTTTAACATGCATACATGACGTTTCATAAATGTTTCCCAATTATAATAAGAATTTGCGTTGCAATTAGCTTGCCTGACTTCTAGAGAATCACACCTAGAAGGCAGGTGGACAGGGAAGCCCTTTTGTTTCTCGATAGCTCAACCTATATCTCTAAAATATACAGCCCGTCCTTCTGCGATATATTATGTCGATTTTATTTTTAAACACTGCGCGTCAGAAAGAGCGATCCTCTGGGCAGAGATCCTGTGCTTTCGGACGAAATTGTAGTAAATATCGGAGCTCCACAATGACGCGTCGTTTTCTGAATTATATTATTATTTACACGAAAGACATATCGGTGTAACAATTGCTTTATTACCCTGATCAAATATGCAGATGACATGGCCCTTGTAGGTCGTCTTAAAGATGAACTCTCTCTTTCTGAGTATCTGCTTGAAATCGATGCGTTAACTAGTCAGTTTAAGTCCAGCTTTCTTAACATTAATACAACTAAACTAAAGAGTTAATGTTTGTAGGGGGAAGGATTAATCAGACACCAAAACCGATAGTCATAGGTAATCAAGAAGTGGAATTAGTCAAGAGTTTCAAAATATCTAGGTACTTTACTTATGAAAACTTGTCATTCTGTGATCATGTTGATTATGTTTACAAGAGAACCCAACAACGACTTTTCCTACTGAGAAAGCTGAAATGTTTAGATGTTAACCAGCAGATTCTTCAACTTGTATACAGGTGTATAATAGAGAGCGTTATATCTATAAACATAATTACATGGTATGGCAATGTCAGTGACAAGAATAAAAACAGCTTGCTCGAAGCATCCTCTAAATGACGCGTTTCAGAAACTTCCATCAGGGGGACATCTAAAAGTTCAGCTAGCTAAAAAGAACCTATTTAATTTTTAAAGCTAGATTTAATACATGTTTTATTCCATACACTTATTGTACTGATTTATTTAATCTTATTTATTTACCAATTTGAGTGCATATTATTATGTATTTATATACTATTTAGAACACTTATTTATATTACTTATTTATTTAGTTATTTATTATTTAAAATACTAATTTATATACTTAATTTATTTACGTTACCAATGTTAGTGTTGATTAGTATAATTATCATTGTAATGTGTCTTATCAACCGTACATGAATCACCGATCTTATTACTGGCATTTTAATGTATAAATGAAGAAATATGTCCGTTTTTAATGTGATGTTTTAAACGGACAATAAATCTTTTGAATCTTGAATATTAATACTACAAGTTCCTATACAATCAGCTGATAATCTATTCCATTCATTTTTTATTCTGTGTGAAAATGTTATTTTTTAATATCTAGTCTACACTGTTTTAGTCCGTCCGTCTTTCTTCCTTAGCCGAGAAAAAATACTTCTGTGTCAATATTTTCATACCCATTCAATATTTTAGACACTTCTATCTTATCGCCACTCAATCTCCTGGCCTCTAGGGTTGTTAAACCACATTTGTAGACGCGTTTTGTAACTAATATCCCTGAGTTTTGCTATCGTTTTGATTGCTCTCCTTTGTACTCTTTCTAGCACATCAATATCTTTCTTGCGGTATGGCTTCCAAGTTTGTAAGCACTATTCTAAACGAAGCCTAACTATTGTTTTGTACAGCTGCATTAATAGTTCGAAAATTCGTTGTACACTATAATTCGCCTAATTAATCCAAGAATTTTAGTACAGTTGCACCCATTGTATATTGCACATCTTCATTCGCACGTCCTGTGTGGAGGCACTTAAACATCCCAACATGTGCCACATCTATGACCATTCGGTCACCATATTAAGCTAATTTTGTAAATGATGTCTATCTGTATCACTTTCAAATTGTCTAAGCACTTTTATATCGTCCGCAACATTCAGCACCTTTCTTGTTATGCCATCATCCAAATCAATTGTATACATTAAGAATAAAATAGGTTGCGATACTGATCCCTGTGGTACTCCATTGAAAACCGATTTCCAGTTCGAAACCTCCCCATCAACTACTACTCCTTGTCTTCTATCAATAAGCCAATTACATATCCAGTTAATCTTACAATTTCCTACAGATTAAATAGTAATCTTTGATGTAGCACTTTGTCGAAGGCTTTCTTTTTAAATCGAAGTATAATATAGCTACTGGTGATCCCTCACCTATCCACTTTGTGACATCTTCCAAAAAACCCAACATACTTGTGAAGCATGACCTTGAAACCCATCTTGAGATGGGTTTACCAAGTTATGTTTAACAAGAAAATCAACCAAGTGATTTTAGTTAGTCTTTCTAATAGTTTGGAAATCACCGATGTTAACCTTACTGGTCTATTGTTCTCTGACTTGTTTCTCTAGAACCTGTTTTTTAAATAACGACATGATGTTAGCTTCTTTCCCTTAAAAGGGAACTACAACAATCTTCTCTAAAGACAAATTTGAACACTGTTGCTGGTATTATATTTCCATAATTACCCTGAACCTTCTGTTTACTTCGAACAAACGCATAAAAACCCTTGGTGTCATGTTTTAACATTGATGTGATGCTTCGTCGTTTTTATATTACAGTCTGGAGAAGATCCGAAGTTTGAGCACGCGCATGAATATATTGAACAACGTCGATCAGATTTGTCGGCCCAATGGGCCGCTCGGGCAGGAAAAGTTGCAAAAACGTCGATCTGGGGAAATGACAACGTTGTCTTGCGAAACGACACGAGCGCTGTACCCAGCTACACGGAGACCTATGTGCGTCCAGGCGGAGTGATTTACCTTCCCATATACGAAGACACGGTTTCATTGAAGGTGGGTTACCATGCTGAGAGCAACACCCAAACGGCCGCCGAATCCAAGACGTACCAGGCGGCGCTGTGTCGTATGTTGTCCTTCTGCAGCGTCAACAACGACTTCACCATCGATCTGTCGCATAAGAAGACGCTGCTGCGCCAGAACTACGTCGAGATTGCAATCAACAACAAAGTACCGGTTGTATTCAGCGGGATACAGAGCATCGAGTTTCAGTTGCGAGTTACAATGCAGACGGGGGATGCAACTGTGAACCACTACAGTCTTGACACAACCTCCATTCGCCAGAAACGTTCCGAGCAGTACCAACGCTACTCCGGCTATACGGAGTATGCAATTACACACGAGCTCTATATACCCAATTTCTGGCAGCACAAGATAAAGAATAGCTGTTACGTCGGATGTGCTCCTGTGGCCTGGGCCATGTTGTTTGGCTACCATGAACGTCGTTCCAGCTTCAAGCCGTGGATCTATGGCACCGGAAGTCAAAACCTATACCAGTGTGGTAGAGACGGCACATCAGGATGGGGCAATTGTAGATTCCCTCCTTCTTCATTCTACGACACGGTCCGTCTGGAGAAGTACATCGAGAAGATCGCGAAGATGCTCGGCACGTTCTGCATGAACGGACAGGGAGCCACACTGCATACCAACATGGACCCCATGAAGAGATTCTTCAAGGTGAGCTCCGGAACACGCATGAATGGCTATATGTATAACAGACAAAATGCAAAGTGTTTGGTTAGTATTAAGTGAGCAACTACCACACTGGAGTTATAAACAAATCTTGAAAAAACAGGTGTTTTCTATATATGTAAGGGTATTTCGAATTGGACCCTGAAATGGTCCAAAAGACGTTTAATGATTGTTAATAAACGTTATATATATATATATATATATATATATATATATATATATATATATATATATATATATACTATATATATATATATATATACATATATATACATATATATGTTATATATATATATATATATATATATATATATATATATATATATATATATATATATATATATATATATATATACAGAAAGTTGTTATTTAAATAACAAGGGAATAAAGTGTGACGCTTTAAAAATATTATGTTTACATACTTTTGTTACTTATTTGTTATTGTGTCCGTGTAGGCGAGACAGACGTCTGGCAGACCGGACTTGATCCAGACCAACGATAGATGGGAGGTCGTAGCTCGAGACTACATCGGAGAGGAAACAAGGAAGTGGATCCGCCAAGGCTGGCCTGTCGTTGTCGGCATCACGGACGGAGGCATGTTTCGGTGGCACTACGTCCTCGCAACCAAGTACAAGGCTCGTCATCGCAAGGTGCGAACATGCCCCGATTTTGAGGGGGTTGGATGTTCCTCGTGGAGAACCGAGTGGGATTACATGTTGTACGTCCACATGGGCTTCAAGGAAGGCCCAACCGTGTATTTGCCATCTATGGAGCTCCACTACGCTGGGACTGCCATCTACTGAGTGTGCGTCTCTTGCTGGAAGCGTTTAAGTGATGGCCAACACATTGAATGTCACTGCAATAAATGTAGTGTTTCGGTAAAATCGTATAGGCGCTGTCACAGTCATTTACACATTTGGTCTCTCCAGTAAGCACCCATTGGCATTCAAGGAGACACACCACTTCCCCGCTACGTACCCGTTTGGTTGTCAAACGGCAATGACACAAATTAGACCCCATCGACAATGTTGGAAGCATCATTGAACATACAGGCGAGTGTGTGTTTGTTTGTGTGTGCGTGCGTACGTACGTACGTACGTACGTGCCTGCGTGCGTGCGTGTGTGTGTGTGCGTGCGTGCGTGCGTATGTCATTGGTGCGGTCGAGTTTAAGGACAGATTGTCTCCAGCATCTTGTCACACTCTACAATATAATGCGATACAATACACAACGATACAATATGAATAACATAAAACAATACATTGACAATATTGCGTTTGCCGTCAATTGTAGTGCATCAATAATAATGATCAACCCTCACACAATCTTATGTAAAATAGAACTATAAATAAACCCTTTACCTTGGTACCATCTCAATTAAGTATTCACTGAATGATCATGCAATCAATTATTGTTAAGTATCACCTTTACACGCACACACGCAAGCGACAAGTTGTTGTCCCACATCAATTATATGTGCATCTCGATGCACATTTTGTTGGCATTGTCACAACGTTTTGACCAGCGGAACTTAACGGATAATTCGCAACCGAAATTTGGGTCGCCAAGACATTTTGAGAGGGTCATCATCAGTCTACTGGGACTCCGAACTGTACTTTATTATATCGCCTGCCCACAGTGCACCACATTCGTTCCGGACTAATTATAATTTCTATGCCAATCGTGCGTATAGTGTAAACATCGCCTGATATAATGTACTTACTCGATGTCATGGTAACATAGACCCTGGATTATTGTAGTGACATCCTTTACCAAAGAACATCTATAAGCAACAGTGCTCGTTTGCAAATAATTAAAAACTCGGCCGCTAGTCTCGACATATTGCGTCGCCTACGTAGTGATTGTGCAACGCGGCTGGTGCGTGGTCTGCGCTGGCTGCTGGTTGATTGCATAATCGACATTTAAATGTTAAACATCCATGCAAGGCAATGCACTACAGGGCACTCGTCTGCTTGCGTGATCTCCTATATCGCCACAAACCGCTACATCACTGCGCGACTAAACTGTTGACATAATGTAACACAAACACACACACACACACACACACACACACACACACACACACACACACACACACACACACACACACACACACACAATATATATATATAAACACAACAAAAAAAAAAAAACATATATATATATATATATATATATATATATATATATATACCACGCACGCACGCACGCACGCACGCAGCCACACACACACACACACATATAATAATATATATATATATATATATATTGAAATAAATATATATATTTTTAAAGTTATTCTTCTCGCATGCATCTGATATAGGAAGGTTATATTTGAATATATTCCGTGCTGTCACAAAAAGAAAACTTAAACATATATTTTCAATGAAAATAACCATGCTTATTAGATTTAGTCAACATGAGAAATGCCTATGGTATTTTTTCCAGCTTGCCCTAGATGGTACGGTGTCAATTAAAATAACATCAAACGTAGAACGAACTCGTCCGATCTTGACTATAAATGTCAAGGGGTATTTGACGAAATTGATTTCCAAAAGGTCTAATAGCTGACATTTGGGTCGTATTCAGAACAGGTTAAGATCCGACCGCTGAAGTAATATAACATTAAAATTCCACTATACGCACAGACATTCATTAGGCCAGTAACTATTGCCACGCGTGCATTGTTACTAATAAATTATGTGTTATTTCGTGAGAGCTACAACCCACGTGTCACCCACCCATTGGCCGTCATATATACAGTTCAGCAGCCTACCACGGAAGTAGCGAATCTATTTTCGTAGCCTATAACAATTCTCGCCCGTACAAGGGACCCGTTAGTCGATTGACATATCGCTGCGCGATATTCATCCGACGCATTAGCAGTGGTCTAACGACGATGTTGATCCGACGCTTCTACGGCTGAAGTCATTTGTCTGTACTTTGCGGTGTCTCCTATACGTGACTGTGACATTGGTCTGCTTCTGTGCTGTCAAATCACAAGGTAAGTAGTTATATATTTACACAATGTGAACGTTGAAACTGTCAAAGATGTGTGATAAAATACACTTGTATCAACTGGCAGTGAAAAGTTGAACAAAGTGACTAAGACCTGTGTCCAACTATCAAACTTATAGCGAACACCAGGGATTGCTCAGGATTGTCAGGTTCCATTTCGTATTTGGGAGGGCTTTCGTGTCCCTTATATCTTATTATAATCATTGTCATTGTTTTAGCATATTTATTTATTCCAATATGTATTTTATATATATATATATATATATATATATATATATATATATATATATATATATATATATATTAGCTACCGTTTACATATTTACTTGCTTGATTTTACAATATACATGCATTACTGTGTGACTTAAATATTGTGTTTTTATGCAACCTCCAAAGGGCAAAATGTATTTTCACTCTATGATTGGGTAATACAGTTATTATTATTATTATTACTTGGCCTTTTTGACAACATGCGTACTTCTTGAGAATTAGTATGAGTAAATAAAAAGACGCTAGCTTTCCTCAACATCAAAATGCAGGGCGAAGTTTCCAATCGTTAGGCCTGATCAAGGCACATTACACTGTATTTCCTGGTAGACCTGTTCAGGCGAGCTCCACACCACATCGACGTCTCAGGCAAGCTTCCTGCCATGCTGCAATTAATGCGCGACGGAAATAGTCATCATTATCTATAGCCAGGTACACATTCATACAGCTGAGTGAACTGGATTAATGTTACGTGAAAGAAGGTTCCCAAAGATCGACACCCCAGTCCAGGATTCGATTCTCATTCGACATTCCAAAGCTGTAGTCACTGAGGCGGGTCTAGGCCGTACTCAGTAAGGTTCACTGTGCGTCGATGCCGATCGTATGTATCTAATAATGTGCCTGGATATATGTAAGGATATATACGTTTGTGCGCGTAAAGTATTTATGAGCTAACATGTGGAAAATTAATTCATATATTCATATGTGTGTAATATGGCTTCGAAATCAGAATAGTTTGTTTAGGATTGAATTCACCGTACAGTACATATCAATGTGTAGATACAAACGACTTAACTTAGTAGTAATAATAGTATATTTAATTTTTACAGCGCTAGATCCACATTTGTTCCTTGCTGATCATTAACCTAAAATTGTAGTACTAAAACTGTCACTCCAACTAACTGTTGCGAGACCAGTAATAATAAATAGTAAATTAATTACATTATTCATAATGCAACACAAAGAATTTATTTTTATATGCAAACACTGTAATATAACATAATTGCACACATTAATGATTACAATGTTTTAATTATATCAATGTACAAATCGTGCAAATGAATAGAGCTAATATATTATTTATAAATACGTTCACTGGATCACTGAGAAGTCACAAGAAGAGCTACCAATGTTCATCTACGATGATATTCTAAAGCGATGTGCGTGTAGCTGACAGTTAAACATGCTAAAGGTGTCTTAAAATGTAATGTAGCGAGGCAGAATATTGCAGAGTTGTAGCAACCACCGCCAACGAAATGTCAACAGTTTTATCGCGCAGTGATGTAGCGGTTTGTGACGATATAGGAGATCACGCAAGCAGACGAGTGCCCTGTAGTGCATTGCCTTGCATGGATGTTTAACATTTAAATGTCGATTATGCAATCAACCAGCAGCCAGCGCAGACCACGCACCAGCCGCGTTGCACAATCACTACGTAGGCGACGAAATATGTCGAGACTAGCGGCCGAGTTTGTTATTATTTGCAAACGAGCTATATTGTTTATAGATGTTCTTTGGTAAATGATGTCATTACAATAATCCGTGTCTATGTTAACATAACATTGAGTAAGTTAGGGTAAAAAAGTTAATAACCAAATAACATAAAAATTCACCAGGAATGTGTTGCGTGGTGGCGTTAACATAATTACAATTACCTCCATCGTACATCCGACATTATAAAACTGAGCTGTGCTGGGTGTAAATTTAGCAGCTAACTGACAACACATTGTATGAAATTACTACACATCTTTACGTAAAAAATAATCAACTTGCTAGCATCATATCAATATCATCTGATAATTATCTCAAAAGGTTACAAAACGCATAAACGTGTATTTAAACAATATAAATAAGTAAATAAGTATAAGTAAAGGTATGTTATTCGCTAAAATAGATAAATAAATAGTAACAAATAGGTATAATAATGATAATAATACAGCTTTATTTGCCATTTTCAACATGCATGTCACTTAGTGCTTATACATAATAAAATGAAATATGACAAATACATATAAACTATATAAACATGTTATTTAAAATGATAAATAAAAACACATTATTTTGATCTAATAAATAAATAATACATCTCAGATGTCGCATGGCGACATAAAACTGTACCATAAAAATTACGATACAAAACTAACCTAACAGTTATGTGATATAAACGTGTAGATAAATAAATAAATAAGCACGGCCATATAAAATAGTGCAACTAACGGTTCAAATGTTTCACGGCCTATGGGAAAAAGCTTTTTTAAACTGACTATGCGTTATTTCGTTGGTTTAGGTAAACAAATTGTTAATTTGGCTAAGGTGGCAGAAATGGAATGCGCATACATGAAAGGTGTCTGCTTTTGGGTTTTTTTTCTGTTCATTTCCAGGTGTTTGTCCAATAGTCATAATCATATAACCAATAGTCATAATCATAATATATATATATAATATATATATATATATATATATATATATATATATATATATATATATATATATAACAAATGATGCAAATAATACCTAAAACATACAGAAATGTACAAAGCGCCGTTAGTTGAATACTGTTCATGTTCTCGGTATGATGGGTTTAGTAATTCGTGAAAGTGCAGCAATTAGGAAACAGCACAGTACACAATTGAATGCCTCTTCATGATCACAGTTCTATCAATTATTCATGGCATGCACTCCATTAATAAAATGTAACAAAATAAAAATGCCACAATATCTCAAAAACTGCGTTATAAGCGGTAATGTTGATGATATTGGATAATTTGATGGATAGCGATACACAATAATGAACATTTGACCTTCACTGACATTCATACATCCGCCATTTTTAAAGATGGCCCCCTGCTAAGCCATTTATCCATATCTTAAGACCTACCTAATCTAGAGCCACAAAATCGATGCCAAAATGCAAGGTTTTAAGATATTGTTATTTATATGGTATTATGTTTGCCCTTGACTGACTTTACTGTCTGGGTGGGAAGTGGTGTTCGGTGGATGAACAGATTGGGATTTTCAATATCGATTCAATGAATTGGCACTATTTTGAAATCAATAAACCAATATGCCCGTTTTACAGACTATCTAAATGCTATTTTTAAAATCGTTACCTGGAAAAAAATCAATATTTTCACATCAGCTTCAATGTTCAACGATACGTAGATCTTAATATACAGGGATAATATGTCCTCTTGGGATATGGGAATAATACGATTTGGTGGGGACATATCTTAAAATGGAGGAGAAGTCGAAAGTAATACAACACTTCACTGCTTCGAAAAAATATGTATTTTGACATCACCTTTATGTCACTAAGCCACGTAGTTCCTAAACTATGGATACAGTATACATTTTGTCGGGCACCATCTATAAAAATGATGGATACTACAATATTGCGGATATATGAAAGTCAATCAATAACAAAAGTAATACAATTTAACTAACCATATCTTAAACCCAACATGTTTGTATCGATTGTGTGGCTCTAGATTATGAAGTTCTTAAAATATGGATAAATGGGTTAGCCGGCCGCCGTCTTTAAAAATGGCGGCTATATGAATGTCATTGGTGGTCAAATATACATTGTTGTATATCGCTATCCATCAGTTGATTCAATGTCATCAACATTACTGCTCTACGCAACGTAGATTTTGAGATGTTATGACATTTATATTGACGACCGCCAGTTTTCAAAATGGCGGAGGTAAACGTCGTAGAATTCCACAAATGCTATATTTGAAATCTTTGTCCCATGAAACGTCTGTCAATGCACCACAATTATTGCTTTCGATGAAATAATTATTAAAATAAAGGTAAATTAAATTTGGCGACCATTTTTAAATGGCCGCTAAATTACTATGGGACCAACAGAAAATATTATGGCAACATGGGTTTTTATAAGTTATAAATACCATTTAGATGACTTTATGACCATTTGCCAAGATTATACCATAAACTATGACAAGGTTGAATTTGTTGACATTTGTCGACGGACTTTAAGGTTGTTGGTTGTTCCTTCCCAGTTTTGCGTACACCGGCAGGGGACGTATCATTACGTACATTTTGTGGGCATTGTCACACATTTCGTAACCATTGGGTTGCAAGCCAATTTGGTAGGATTGTCCTTAGTTAACAGTTACTCCGAAATGTTTCCCAGTACGACTTGTGTCGCGTGTCGCGTGCTATAATAGAAGTTATCCCCTGCTGATGTTCAATGTGAATATAATACATACTGGCAGAACCCTGAGCTAGTTTGCTATAGAACACACAAAGAGTAATTGTCAATAAAGGTCATTTAATAATTGTACTAGCAAAATATAAAACCATGATAATGTAACAGGTTAGCAGCAAGATTTTCACCAGGAAAATACAACACATATGCATAGATGCTAACTGCCTATACAATGATGCTCATAGCATGTCATGCACCATTCTGCTGGCTTATGGAATGACATCTGGAGCGATATGATGATTGAGACGACCTTCATGCGGTATGGGTATGCTCCTGGGGGGATAGTTGGCATCACGCTTAAGCGAGAAACTCTGAAGGTATTGGCCCTTAGTCTGCATGCATGCAGCAGGTTGGAATCTGATCTGGATGACATGATGGATGAGGACACTAAAAGCAAGGTGTTGACAACACACAAAGAAGAGGCACAAGCCAGTATAACTGAATACAAGAGAGACCGAGCTGGAATCAGACAAAAACTCGACACTTGCATTAATACTTTAGATTCTGCGGCACACCCCAGTGGTGTAGTCAATGTAGTTAGCGGCCAGATTGGTTCAACTGAAGTCAATGTCCACAATGCTGTCATAATCGGGATTGAACAAATGGAAGTTTTCGAAAGTCGATTACCGCAGGGACTTTATGAAACCATCACGAAGAAGGTTGTTACTGTGGATTATGCAAGGAAGCATGTGAAGGTCGGAGCTATGAAAGTACTTGATACCAATTTGATTTATTCAAGGGTGATTGATCTACAGGCTAGTGGGCGGTACACTGACAATAAGGATGTGCTTGGTCATGAACTTGCGCCAGTTCCAACGTCCATGTTTGATGATACTGGAGATATGAGTATTGCGAAATCGAAATCTACCTTGAAGAAAATTCTCCAAGTTGCTACATAATACACAAAGAGTAATTGTCGATAAAGGTCATTTAATAATTGTACTAACAAAATATAAAACCACGATAACGTTTCAGAAATTGAGACAGGGCGTGTACTGGACAATATGCGTCACTGGTTTGAGAAATAGTTATAGTAACTGGTTGTCCAGAAGTGTTGTGCTTAAAGTGCATATGACTAAAACAATGCCTGTGGTACAAATGGTAACATCTGAAAATTGAATGATGGTGTGACTATCATTGTGACGGGAATGGATAGTAATTTCCCCTATGGCCTCCTCCGCTGCCCGATTCAAGAGGGCACAGTGACACTGGGAAGTGTAACGAACCGTAGATCGTTGCAACGCAGATGCCCGACCACGCTTCATCCTGCATCAGGCAACAAACGGTCAGACAGCACATCGAAACTGTCACAACAGGACAATAGTGCATGCCAAGGGTGGGCAACTGGAGCTGATCAAAAGCCAGCTGGTACTGAACCATGTAATGAAGAAGTGATGAAATGTGAATTGGTGGTAGACAAGGAGATGCAAGATGGTACGATAGATGAACATGATGTCACATGTGACAAAGACGTGATATAACGGAAAGTATGATCACTGTATGCCTGACAAGATGAGCCCGCAAATGAATGAAAGTATAGCTGAGAAGATATGCTGTAGTGAAACACAGTAAGTAGGAGACATGAATGGTGAGAACACCAAAGATACATAAAACAAACTAGAAATGTGATAGCTGTCATGAACATAACTAGAACAAAGTGAATGAAGGGTATGAGATGCCAGTATTCCATAACTGCAGAGATGAGAACACAAGCAGTACATTATATGGATATGCAAAATATCAATATGGAAAATGACCACACAGAATAACAGGCATGGCTAATAATTACACCTGCATGTTACTGCAGATACATGGAGAAGACAGAGAAATTCAGTGGTGGAAGCTGCAACAAGGCAATAGAAGGCCTGGTAGTACAGCTTAAACTGTGACAACATGCACAGAGTACGCCATACAAAGATGAAAAACTCCCAGCAGTGGGAGAACGAAGAGACAAAACATCAACGGTACACCATACAAACACGATAAAGGACCAGCAATGTAAGGACGACCACGAGAGTACACGAACGGTACACCATACATACATGATAAGACCGAGTGAGTACAAGACAAAACATCAACGGTACACCACACAATCACGATAAAGCCCCGTCAATGTAAGTACGACCGCGTGCGTACACAACGGTACACCATACAAACAAGACGACGACACATCAATGTAAGTACGACCGCGTGCGTACACTAACGGTACACCATACAAACAAGACAACGACACATCAATGTAAGAACGACCGTGTGCGTACACTAACGGTACACCATACAAACAAGACAACGACACATCAATGTAAGAACGACCGCGTGCGTACACAAGTATGTCACCCACTAAAATAGATAAACACAAATAGTAACAAATAGGCATAACGACATAAAACTGTACCATAAAATAGCGATAAAAACCTAACCTAACAGTTATGTAATATAAACGTGTAGATAAATACATAAATAAGTAAGTAATAAGCAAGCAATAAATAACTACGGCGATATAAAATAAACAAATGACGCAAGGTTGGTATTAAAGAGATACAGAAATGGACAAAGCGACATTAGTGGAATACTGTTCATGTTCTCGGTAAGATAGGTCCAGTGATTCGTGAAAGGGCAGCAATTACTAAACGGCACAATACAGAATTGAAGGTCTCTTAGGTCTCTTCAGGATCACAGTTCTATAAATTATTCATTCCATGCACTCCATTACCCGGGTCGTCTATGGTGCATTTTACATTTATTTCGTAGAAAGGCCAATTGCCCAAATGGGGGCCAGTGGACGAATGTGCAGGGATGGGGCGATATATATATATATATATATATATATATATATATATATATATATATATATATATATATATATTGAGAGAGAGGTGCTGGTTTTCATAATGGTTTGCATGATTGTATGTCGTCAAATGTATAAAGGAAGCATATTTTAAGATCTAATCTTAGCAAATTCTTTTAAGCTACTCAAAATAGCATTTAGAATTTAAAACCCCTGTTGCCATTTTGCTATTTGATCCAACAGTGATTTAGCGGCCATTTTAAAGATGGACGCCAAATGTAATTTCCCCTTAGTTTAATAACTTGTTCATCTAAAGTAATAATTTGTGTGTGTGTGGATATATGTTTTATGGCACACGGATTTCAACAACAGTACAGAGAAAGACAGTATCAGTAAACTGTTTTTGTTACCCTTTGAATCGACCAGGACTGAAACAGTGGTCCAGTGGATTCGTTCGGACAGTCACCGACACAGTGCGGATGCCAGACGACCGGGTTGGATTGACCTAACCATGAAAACGACCATCACCAGGCGCCAAACTTCTCCTCACCTATCTTACATACATAAACATACACTACGTTATAAAATAAAATCACTTGCATTCGTCTAACGAAACAAATTCACAAAACAAACGCGCAAATCTCGACGGCAACTTCGTCGGTTGCTCCGCGGTACCATAAAATCGCTATGAGTTAGCTTTACACAAAATGCCATTAGACGGCACATTTGCTGGCCGCCTAATGGTATTTTATGTAAAGCTGACTTTTATAGCGATTTTACGGTAACTGCAGAATCTCCGAGGGCGAAGAGGTTGAGTTGCCATCCAGATTTGCGCGTTGGTTTTGTGAATTGTCTACGTTAAAGGAATGCTAGTGATTTTATTTTATCACATAGTGTATGTAAATCTATGTAAGTTAAGTGAGAGGTTTGGCGGTTGCCGGTGGCAGTGTTCATGGTTAGGTCAGAAAGTAAAAGATAGCATGCACAGTTCATGCCGACCAAGTAGAGAGATAGACGAAATGAAGATGATCATCCACAGCCAGAGCGACCTACTGTCCAACACCACCAGAGATGTCGAACAGGTAACATGCGCACAACGGGAAATGGAAGACGGCATCGACTACGTCGAAAATCAGACGAGGAGAAACAACCTGCGCATCGACGGGGTAGCGGAAATCGCCGCCGAAAATTGGGCTGACACCGAGGCAGTCGTGAGGAAGAGCTTCACCACAGCGCTGAAACTGCCTGACGCTCAAGCGAACGCTATTCGCATTGAGCGTGCGCACCGAACGGGACCTAGCTCTACCGGCCGACCGAAGACCATCGTCGTCAGGTTCGAGTCGTACAAGGACCAAGACTGCATCCTGCAAGCCGCTCGCAAGGAGAAACCGCGTGGCATCTTCGTGAACGAAGACTTATCACACCGCGTGATGGATAGGAGAAAACAACTAATGCCAAAGTTGAGGGAAGCGCGGTCAAACGGTAAGATCGCGTACCTGGTGTACGATCGTCTCGTTGTGAAAGACCGTGCGGACAGATCGTGACTTCCTTCCAGAACAATCAGCGGGTAATTTTTTCTATATAATTTACATCCAATTCACATCAAGCAACGAACTCATTTAATGTTAGTATATAATACCACGCTCAGTGACTGTGACTACATATTTCCTTTTAATAGTGTGAGCGATGATGACAATGTGTTTAGCAATAATGCTAGTGTCAACTGTTGTACAAACATGTATATAGATGTTGGTTCCTCGTTAGATCATAACTTTGAATCATTTCAGTATACGAATTATAGTACCTGCGATTATGATAAAGATTTAGATCCGGTAAATAACCTTTATAACCGGGTATTGCCATCATGCAAATATTATGATGATCTGCAATTTAACGTGTCAACTAAAAACAATAGCAACGGACTGTCAATAATACATTTTAATGCACGTAGTCTCAATGCAAACTTGTATAGCATCATACATACTTTGCAAACACTTAACATAACTTTTGATATAATTGCAATATCAGAAACATGGACAGAATCAAATGTAACCACAGAATATGATTTACCACACTATCAGGTCTTTCACAAGGCACGACATTACAAAAAAGGCGGAGGTGTTGCCTTGTATGTACATGACAGAATTGATTGTACTCTTATTGAAAGCAAATCAGTTGTTGTTGAAAATATGTTTGAATGTGTTACAGTAGAATTGAATATGAGAAAGATGAAAAATGTAATTGTCAGTTGCATGTATAGAACTCCAGGAGCCAATGTAGGCGCTTTCTGTGAATCCGTAGACAATATTCTTAGTGATATTAAATCAAAAAAGACTATGTATATATGTGGGGATTTCAATATTGATATATTGAAGCATAATACGCACAACTATACGAGGACATTCTTAGATTATATGTACAGTTTTGGACTTTATCCTTTAATAACTAAGCCAAGTAGAATAACCGATATTACTGCTACGCTCATAGATAATATTTTCACGAACGAATTGCAGTTTCAAGTAAATAGTGGCTTATTGATTACGGATATCAGTGATCATCTACCGGTTTTTGCTATTTGCGGTAATCAATTTGTATGCAGGTGTGCAACTCCTTCACAGTATAGAAGAATTATAAACACCAGTACAACTGATAAACTTATAGCTGAATTAAATCAACGTACTTGGCCAAATGTGATAGGCACATTAGATGTGAATTTGTCATATAATAATTTTGTATGTGAATTTCAAGATCTACTGAACAAACATTGCCCTGTAAAACGTGTTAATAACACGGAAAATCGTTATGCAAATAATCCATGGCTAACCAATGGACTAAAAATGCATGCAAAAAGAAAAATCGGCTATACAAAATGTTCCTGTCGTGTAGGACATTAGCCGCAGATACCAGATATAAAACGTACAAAAATAAACTTACCTCAATACTTAGATTATCTAAGAAAACATACTATAGTAAATTGTTAGTTGAACACCGTAATAACATAGCAGAAACATGGCAAATTCTGAGAACAGTAATTGGCAAACATCTTCCCTACAGCTACCCCAATCATTTCATTGTAGAAGAAGCAAGGTTGATAACAAAACAGAGATAGCTAATGTATTTAATAATTTTTTTACAACTATTGGACCTGATTTAGCGAATAACATAAGAACACCCACTAAAACATCTGTATATGATTACTTAACTTCTAGAAATAAGAAAAGTTTGTTTCTTTCACCAATTGACGAACGTGAAGTCATATCTGTTGTAAACGGTTGTAAAAGCAAAACATCCACTGACTGCGATGACATCGATTTTAGACTCATTAAAAGTGTAATTACATCTATCGTAAAGCCAATAACACATATATTTAACTTATCTTTTCAAACTGGAACTTTTCCAGAAAAAATGAAAATCGCCAAGGTCATACCACTTTTTAAGTCGGGAAGCAAAAATGATTTCAATAATTATAGACCTATTTCCCTGCTCCCACAATTATCTAAAATCCTGGAAAAGCTATATAGCAACAGATTAAACACATTTACAAAAACGTGCGACATATTGAATCCTTGTCAGTATGGGTTCAGGGAAAAAATGTCCACTACACATGCACTTGTAAAAGTAGTGTCTGAAATTACAAATTCCTTAAATAAACGAAAACACTCTATTGGTGTATTCATCGACCTACAAAAGGCTTTTGATACAGTAGACCACCAACTGTTATGTACGAAACTGGAATTCTATGGTATTCGCGGAGTTGCTTACCAATGGATAAGGAGTTATTTATCAAACAGAACGCAATACGTTAGTTATGAAGGACATAAATCCGAACTTTTACCAATACAGTGTGGTGTTCCTCAAGGTTCTATCTTAGGTCCGCTATTGTTTACAATATATGTTAACGATATGTGTAATGTGTCGAAGCTACTGAAGTTTATTTTATTCGCAGACGACACAAATATATTTCATAGTCATAGTAAATTACCAGATTTAGTAAGAGAACTAAATACGGAGCTTGATAAAATGTACAAGTGATTTTGTGTAAACAAGCTGTCATTAAATATTGCCAAAACTAATTATATATTATTTGGCAGATATACCCATCAACAAGATATTGCTATCATTATCAATAATGTTACTATACAGAGAGTTCAAGCCACTAAATTTCTTGGCGTCTTAATTGATGAATCGTTAAACTGGAAGAACCACATTAACATGGTAAAATCCAAGCTATCGAAAGTAGCATCTGTTATATACAAAGTTAGCCATTGTATCGACCGCTCCAGCATGCGTACTCTATATTGTTCATTATTTTTACCTCACTTAATGTATTGTTGTGAAATATGGGGAAACACATATATGACAAACATACAATGTATTATATTAATACACAAAAGAGTAATTAGACTGATCCACGGTGCCAATCGATGGGACCACACAAATAACCTATTCTATGAATATCGCATTCAAAAATTCAATGATATAGTTGAACTAAAAACAATTGTATTTATGTTTGATGACTATCATAATGTTTTACCATACGATCTTCAACAGTTATTCATAAAATCTATTCCATTATATTCTGCACGTAGAACACATCAATTTATCAGAGAAAATGTCCGCATAAATATGAGAGCTATGTCCATACCTGTACTCGGCGTGAAATTGTGGAATTCTCTCAACGAATCGCTTGTTACCATAATGTCCAAATATACATTTAAACGTCATTACACTAATATTCTCATAGGCAAATATATCATGTAAATATACATATTTATAACGACAAATTAACATTTGTTGTGTGCACGTATTTATTTGTTGTGTAACAGCATCATTACAATTATTAAAAACTAAGAATTGCCACTTATCATTTTTGATGAAAAGTGTTCACAGGGGTAGACACATATAAGTGTTTCACTTCATGTCTACTCCTTTTCAAAACATATTTCTTAATTGTATTTCATTCGTACCATGTGACTTATTATTATTTGTACTTGTATTGCTTGCTTTTTAATGTTGTGTGTTTTGAAATAAATTGAATTGAATTCAATTCAATTGAAAGTAGACCTCGCTACGTCATTCTATTGATAAAATGGCGCAGTCTATAGATTTTCGATGGCTATGTGTTCTAAATTGTTTTTCTGGTAAACCGCTGACATATCACCAAAGCGTTGCCTTAATTTAAATGACCGCTATTATTTTTAATGACCGCTAAATCACTATGAGACAAAATAGCAAAGAAATGGCAGCATAGATTTGTAAGTTCTAAATACTATTTAGATGACTTTAAAACCATTTGCCAAGATTATACCCAAACATATGACAAGATTGAATTGTTGACATTTGTCGACGGACGTTAAGGTTGTTGGTTGTTCCTTCCCAGTTTTGCGTACACCGCCAGTGGACGTATCACTACGTACATTTTGTTGGCATTTTACACATTTCGTAAACACTGGATCGCGACCCAAAATTGGGTTGCAAGCCAATTTGGTAGGGTCGTCCTAAGTTTGTAATTACTCCGAACTGCTTCCCCGACATTCTTGCCAGATGAATAACATAAACCTTTCGTGCAAGTTGAAATGTCGCGTGCTGTAATATAACATGACATTTCAAACGTAACGCTTGTTCATCAACTAATGGTTCATGTGAAATAAACACATGCGCTAGTATGTGTATAATTTGACATGGAAGCAGCATTGCACCAAGTGACGTGACATTATGCGTGTGTGTGCGCGCGTGTGTGAGAGCATGTGTGCGTTCATGGAGCGCGATGATAATGGTTTTTCAGTGAATATCAATGTCACCATGAATCTCGAGGGATTGCTTACTGCCCTTAATTATTCAAATTTGTCTTACCAATTTCGTGCGGAACAAAATGACTGTGCATGTCGCGCGTCATTTAACACATCGTGATATTTGAAATGTCATCTGCTTCATCAACTAATTGTTCAGGCGAAACAATCATACGGATGAACTGTGTGTTTGTAAAACACTGACTACGACATTACTCAAACTGGCGCAATGTCAGAAGTAGATATCGGATCCATAATATAATTGGAAACGTAGTTGATGGGACATTAAGTTGAACAACATTCCGCAAGTTTGTGTGGTGTGTGTGGGTGTATGTATGTATGTATGTATGTATGTATGTATGTATGTATGTATGTATGTATGTATGTATGTATGTATGTATGTATGTATGTATGTATGTATGTATGTATGTATGTATGTATGTATGTATGTATGTATGTATGTATGTATGTATGTATGTATGTATGTATGTATGTATGTATGTATGTATGTATGTATGTATGTGATGTATGTATGTATGTATGTATGTATGTATGTATGTATGTATGTATGTATGTATGTATATATATATATATATATATATATATATATATATATATATATGTGTGTATGTGTGTGTGTGTTTGTGTTATGTGGTGTGTGTGTGTGTGTGTGTGTGTGTGTGTGTGTGTGTGTGTGTGTGTGTGTGTGTGTGTGTGTGTGTGTGTGTGTGTGTGTGTGTGTGGGTGTGGTGTGGGTGTGGTGTGTGTGTGTGTGTGTGTGTGTGTGTGTGTGTGTGTGTGTGTGTGTGTGTGTGTGTGTGTGTGATGTGTGTGTGGTGTTTGTTCATGTGTGGAGGGGTGTTTCTGTCTGTGTGCAGGTGTACGGGCGGGCGTGCACGAGTGGCCCAGTGCGTGAATCGGTGTATGCGTGCTCGCGTGGTGTTAATTAGTTTACAGTGGATAAGTTTTGTCACTTTTCTATGCCATAAGCTTCATCGCATATTGTTTGTGTTTAGTGATTGTAATGTTTTGTACACATATTTGCAGAGTAATAAAAAAAACATACATGTTTATTGTAGTTATGAAACTGACGTTTTGAGGTTTCATGAGTAAATGTTGAAATTGTTTTCTCTAATATTGTCTGCAACTCAATGCCCATTTCAACATTCAAACTAAGAGAATATGTACTCAATATTGTTACTACAATAATTGGTGACCACATACACTTGTATGAGCACCGTGAGTCACTTTCTGAACAATGTCGTTTCTTTCTTAATCAACATAGCATTAGCAAATCGCTGTTGATCGATATTATTATTATTATTATTATTATTATTATTATTATTATTATTATTATTATTATTATTACTATTACTATTACTATTATTATTATTATTATTATTATTATTATTATTATTATTATTATTATTATTATTATTATTATTATTATTATTATTATTATTATTATTATTATTATTATTATTATTATTATTATTATTATTATTATTATTATTATTATTATTATTATTATTATTATTATTATTATATATAAGTTTATTATTATTATATTATATTATTGAGATATAATGATTAAAATAAGTAAAATGTCCGTGATCTCGAAAGAACATTATTATTAAAAAACTATTATTATAACATATATATATATATATATATATATATATATATATATATATATATATATATATGTGTGTGTGTGTGTGTGTGTGTGTGTGTGTGTGTGTGTGTAAAACGTTTCGATTGATGAATTAAATTACAATACCGTACCCCTTTACCGCATTATCCTTTAATGATAATGTAAACCTATTTAAATTGGGTATATTTGTAACTTGAAATTACGTTCCAAATGATCGGACCTATACATAATAGAGTGTTCGGAGTTCTTTGAGTAGAGCTAATTATAGGATGTTTATTGCATATTTACATTGTCCAATAAAAGTGAACATCATAAGTAAATGCAAAGATATTAGATACATATTATTTTCTACCTTCTGTTTCATAAATAAGCAAGGCACATACACTTTACCCATTTCAACGTGAATGTAGTATTAATTTATTTATATATAAAGAAACAGTGTAAACCGAAGCAGTCACTCATTTATTTAATGTATGTACTCATTCCTGCTTAAGATACAGTTATGTTGTTGTACGGTTTGTTATGACAAACATGACTTACTCTAAACTGTTATGGGCCTGACATTGTTGAACATGTGTCAGATATGACCAGCTATTTACGAAGTACTATTTGGTTGTAGATTATATTAGAACTCTCACGGTGGACGAAGTTCATGGCTTTGTGTACTGGGGTGACACACATCGTAGAGCGGTGAGACGGGCGAGTCTCGATGGCTCCAGCATTACGGACATCTACACCCCAGGTAAGTAGAGTTGTCGGATTGATTAATTGTTTCTCGGTTATAATACACATTGTAGAGATGTATATTCCCGCTAACATGATAATTAATTTCGTTTGTTGTGTGTCATTTCTTTCCTAGTGGAAACATAGTGGAATAGGGAAGTTTGGAGTAGGTAGATCCATAGGCAGACATACAGACATGCACACGGGCACACGGGCACCCGGGCACACGGGCACACGGGCACACGGGCACACGGGCACACGGGCACACGGGCACACGGGCACACGGGCACACGGGTACTCGGGCACACGGGCACACGGGCACACGGGTACACGGGCACACGGGCACACGGGAACACGGGAACACGGGAACACGGGAACACGGGAACACCGGCACACGGGCACACGGGCACACAGACGCACAGACACACATATATACATATACACAGACACACAGACACACAAGCAAACATAGACAGACAGGTAGACAGGTAGACAGACAGGCAGACAGGCAGACAGACAGGCAGACAGGCAGACAGGCAGACAGGCAGATAAATCTTCACATTAGAAGTCTTGCAAAAGACG
>JAODUO010002311.1:2500-20000 GCA_025642075.2 Ridgeia piscesae
TACTAATGTTAGTCACTGATATATATGTGCGTCATACACACTATGTCATTATCACATGTGTGTATGACGTGGTTTTCTTTAATTAAAATATATTCCATATAGAAGTCGACTGGTAGTTTCATTATATAAATATATTGTGTCAACCTGGAGAGTCCTGATACTGGCTGGTTGAACCACAATGTTGTGGAGGGGTTCTCAATAAAACAATGTTTTACCTTTTTAAAAGTGTGTTTTGTTTTCTACCTTTATGTTATCGTTAATTGTAAGTGTTTCAAGTGCTTATGTTATTTTGAATGATATTGCTTAACGAGGAGAGGAATGCGACGTGTTCGTGAAAAAGTATGATAAATTAGTGTTAATTACAACTCAGTGTGGACAAACAAACGAGTTAAAGATTCAACTGATTTGTCATAGGCTACAACCCTTGCATATCATCTCCGTGCAAAAATGGGGGAATCTGCAATGGCAAAGTAAAAGACGGCAAAGAGTACGTGTGCACATGTAAAGGCGGGTACACGGGCATAAACTGTACAGGTGGGTGTTTGTAGGCAGAAATAACACGCGTCGTGTAGCGATGGAAAGCATAATATGTGTAATAATTTCAATATAAAATGTTAAACTTTGTGCACACATAGAAAACAGACTTTGGCAAATGCCTTGTTTGTTTCCTTTAAGAAAGAGACGGTTGAACGATTCTGCCTGGGAGTAATGTATAAAGAGCTTTGAGCAGTCATATGACGGGATACTGTGCTGTATAATTGTTATAAGAACTGGCGTGTTCAACGACCGTACCGTGCAGTAACTGTTGCAGTGGTGTCTGGCCTCAGTACTGAGGTGAAGGTCGTCATAGGCGTAGGCGTCGGCGTTGGTGCTACTGGAGCGGCCACAGCTATTATTACGTCCGGCAGCGCCGCTGCAAACTCGTGGTAAGTGACCTATCCATCCTAAATTAGATGCGTAACATGCACTTCAATATGACATTCCTGTACATATTTTAGGTAAAGAATGATCCCAAAACTGTACATTTCCAACAAACGTGCAGCAAAGGTACTTGTGAGATATGTAGAAAGTGATAACAACGCTACCAAAACGTTCTTATATAGCGCAGTATCCAGTCCTCAAGACTGTTCAGAGCGCTTTACACTTTACTTCCCTGGCAGACCTGTTCAATCGTTCACCGTCACAACTTCTCTGGGAAGCATCCAGCCATGCTGCAATTAATGCGCGATGGCTGCTCGTACACATATCCACCACTGTCTACAGTCAGGTACTTATTCATACAGCTGAGTGAACTGGAGCAATATAGAGTGAACAAACTGTTTACCACCGCAGCAAAGAAATCAATCCTGGATTCTCTTAATCGAGAGTCCGAAGCTCTACCCCTGATCTATTGCGCTCTGCAAATGGTAACGCATATATGGCTGGTAGAGCTTTATTTTAATTTCTTTCATCAACATAATAGTTGCAATGGATTCCTCATACTTCAAAATATATAAAACCACGCCGGGTTCAAGTTTCTATACCGTTTATTGCTACGAATATAGCGAATATAAGATTTTGATGATCGATGGCGGCCATCTTGAATGTTTTCAAGAAAAGTGGATGGTCAGTCCTTTAGAGTTAGTGGCGGTGAACAAATACAATTATTTATTATCTGTATGAAAAAGTCACAGAATGAGTGGCATACTGAATATTTGAAAATGAATCTTGAGTGGGTATGGTGGATGGAGTCAGCCATGTCACCGACGTGAATGGTAGTGATTATATATGAGAGTCGGTGGTACAAATTACGGGGACAGCGAGTTTACGAAGGCTTCGGGAAGCTTAGCCTTACCGTTGTCGTTGCGAGTGTGTAATACTGGCGGATATACACACACACACACACAAACACACACACACACACACACACACACACACACACACACACACACACACACACACACACACACACACACACAAACACGCTGTTTTCACAAGATGTCGGTCAAAATGCGCTCTAAAAATGCTATAACGTAACTGTTGTTGTTAATGTTAGTTTCAAAGGCAAAATACAGGCGCAGAGAAAGGTGGCGTTACAATTATGTTGTGTGATGAGATGTATCATAATTTATTTAATTAACTATTATGACTAGGGCCAATTCTAGTCGATGAGTTATAAGTCTTGGCCTGTTGAACGGAGGATGAACAAAAGCAGATTTGCCAAAGCAAAGACAAAGCAACACTATTAATGTCATATTAATATTTGTTAAAATATACACTAGAATGTCATATTCTAGTGTATAGTTTAACAAATATTAATAGCCGATTAATTTTAGTAAAATTAATGTTTAGTATTTGTCATTGTATATCACAAGGGTAAATGGCACTTAAATTATAACATTTGACACTATAGGCCCCTTTATGAATAAACAGTCACATCGAAATCAAAAGTTAACTTATTGCGTCAGTTAGGTATCTTACAAAAACAGTCTAATAATCATCAGCAATATTTAACGGGCTTGGCTGACAATACCGAACAATTTGAGAAAGTTCAATTTAGAAAGTTTAAAACTAATTGTTTTGATACTTAGCTTCTGTTTGAATATAATGTGTGGTAGCACTGTCTGTATTCTTAAAATAACGTTCCGTTAAATAAATTAAACGACCAACTCTGTAACACAAAACAATTAATGAAAGATAACAGCCGTAATTTTGCATGCAACTTAACCGCTTCATTCGTCGTGGTGATTTTGATGCTACAGTATTAGTGTATCCAGAATCGTTCGGCAGTGTCCAAAACAGTGAAATTGGCGCGTTCCTGGTGTGCTTATAAGCTCTTTAAGACTCGTTATCGACACACTATTTAAAAAGATAGGCCTACTACGATGGGATTGATATACATACACCTATTTTTAAATGCCAACAAAACTGCCATTTTCTTTGTCGGCGTGACGTCACAATCATTTATATAAATAAATCAACAGAAACGAAGGGAAACATCCATGTATACATTACGTCGGTATTTGCTTACGTCACAATCAACATATTGCGCATGACACCCGTCAAGGTTTGCCTTTACCAGAGCTAATACATCCGAGCTAGGGCTCTTTAGCACATAGCGCCATCACACGGATGGGTTCAAAACTTAAAACAGATACCGTACTAAATGACGAAACATCCGAGATTGAGCGATATCTGTGCGCATTTGAATCATCGAGGGAGTGCCCCCAGCTCTATCAAATAGCTCTGCCTTTACAAACAATGCTGAAAATGATTACATATGTTCTTTGTTTATTTGCTACACTGCTCCACTCGGTGATAGAGGGTGAAGGTATACGGCACGCCGGCACGGGATAAACGTTCACCTATTGATTGTATACTGATGACACCCATTTATAATATATCACCTACAGTCCGTTCTCAGAAGAAGGTACAATTCAGGAAGTGAAGCGCATTCAAGCATGTGTCGCAGAAATGCAAGAATAGATTGGTATGAGTAAACTGAAATTCAATGCTGCAAAAACTGACATTATTGTGATGTATGCACCAAACGTGAAGAACAAACTGTCTATGCCGCACATAGTAATACTAATAATGGCAATTTATATAGCGCCGGTATCCGCCACGTGGTGGCGCTCATGGCGATTTTACATCATTGTGTTCATCAGCCACATATAAAACAGTGCTAAAACAATACTGTTATTAAAGCGATATTTAAGACTAAAAATAAAAAAATTATAATATAATTACCATTCAGTATAGTAGTAATAAAAATGTGTAAAGTAAAGTTTCTAATTAAAAAAAACATTGTGTCATAAAATGAACGCAATCAATTAGTCCAGAACATATCCAGGAAAAGTCCACATGTATTACTCAAAGTAAGCGTTGAAAGGATGTATTTCAGTGCTATCTTGAAGATATCGCTGGCTCTGATATTGTTTGGAAGTGTATTCTTGGCTTTTGCTGCGGGTACGGTGAACGATCGCGCACCCCACGAGTGTTTAGATTTGTGTTCAGTTAATAGCAGCTTGTTTGCAGAGCGCTTATTTCCGCGGAGAATTTGCTAATACCTATTTCCACTGTTGCTAAGAACATTGGCGTTTTCTTTGATGACGCTCTAAGTATGAACAACCATGTGCAGCATATTTGTTGCGTGGCACATTTCCATCACCACTGTAGGTATACTTGAATTCGAAATCATCTTGACCGTGAAAAAAAAACACGGACGTGACATCTCGCCTTGACAATGGAAAGTGACTGCTGTACGGCATTTCCGATCATCTTCTCACCAGATTCAAAACGCTGCTGCCTGGCTCATAACCAGCACGAAGATACAGGACCACATCACTGCTGTTCTAATCGACTTTCAATAGCTTCCGATTAAACAACTCATCGAGTACAAACTGCTACTGTTGAAGTTTCGCGGTCTTCACGGCCTGGTTGCGTCATATTTGATCGACCCGCTAATTCAACACTGCCTGAGGTTCCGTGAGCAGGCTACGTACTCAGGGGGATAAAACCTTCTCAAGTGCAATATGCCGCTTGTTATGCGTGCCACAGACTGTCTCAGTTCGTTCAAAAAGCAACTGAAGACATTTCTGTTTAAATGAGCGTTTTCACTTTGAATGAAAATTTATGCAATCTATCAACTATTTTATTATTATTTATTTATGTTATACTTGTAATATAATTTCTGTAATATAATTATACTGTTATGACAAATATAATTTATTTATATTGAACAATTTATACTGATCAATTAATTTTACAATTTCAATTATATTTTTTTATTTTAAAAGGAAATCGTTATAGTCCTGTAATGCGCCTGTGAATTGCCAGATTTATGGCGCAGGCAAATGGTGCTATTTATTATTATTATTACTATCGTTTTAGAGTCCTACTATTGCGACATGGCAGCTCCAAGATTTAAAAAAAATATTGAACACGATTAACACTTTGAAAGTTTAACGCATTTCCCTAAAATTAGAGAAATTATATACTGTTCCGGAGAGTATTGCAATGTACAAACACCGATTACTACCTTATATTACGATGTTACCTTGTGCCGCCTAATCGCTTCCGCGTTTTCGACGCGTCAACTTATCTTTTCATTCTCTCCTGTCTGACGTAGGCTGACAGAGTTATTGTTACGTCACAGTTGTTGTGATGCTATGGTATTGTAACGTAATGTTGTTATAACATTATTACTCATATTAGGATGTAAGGAATCGTATAAGATATAATTAAAAACGTGTTACGATTACTAATATGTATATACTGGATATGATAATTCCAACAGTAGTGCATTTATTCCATAGAGAAATATCAAAGCAGAAGTCTATGTCACACAAAATGGGAATTTGTTTCGAACGAATACCATGAAACATTTATAACACATAATTTATAATTGCAAATACGTCGAGAACCACCCACACTGACGAACGGGTTCATCGATGTGTATGTATATCCATCCCAATGATCTTCGTAGGCCTGTCGTTTGAACATAGCATTTTCGTTTATTTATTATAATGTTGCAAATGGTTTATCGACAACAATTCCTACAAAAGTTGATAAACAGTCCAGTCATGTGCACTGTTTTAGACACTAACGAACGATTTAAGATCGCATTTTGCGATGGATTCAGCACTATTCATATATTTGTGATGACACTAATCTGATTTGCATATATACGTGTCATGGTATAGGCTCCACCCACATTTAGATTTTAGCAAACAACGGCATTTCTAAATCGGCGTGACACCACAGGCACAAGACACAAACACAGACGTAATGGTTCCGTAAAAGGTTCTGGTGGTTGATATATTTGCATGATTGTGACGTCACGCTGACAACGAAAATGGCATTTAAACTAGGCGCAGCTAAAACAAAGCCATTTTCAAAACCACGTCGCAATCGGCTTCCCGAATATAACATTGTTCGGAATTATATATAGGAGTCTAATACCGAAAACAACACAGTGTACACATGTTTGTAATGTTGATGTAGGACAATGTATCGGGACGCCAAGTGCACGCTGCAGGGATAACAAAACCCGTAAGCTTTTCAATAGTACAAATATCGCTGGGATCTGACGAAGCATTAGGGTGCAAAAATGATCGTTGAACTGAATGTTCTGGACATATTTCGAAAGTGTAGTCGCTGTTCAAATGTAATCGTTGCATGGCTTTAATAGATTGTCCTGCGGTAACAATATGCATATATTGTTGTGATGATGTACAAATAATGACAACATGTTATTACTTCACAGTTCACAATTATATGCATTGCTGAGGTACATACCGGACTTTCTATCAGCGATGATGTCTGCCTTATTTGGCGTTGCTGGGCGAACAGATGTAGATGAGGAGGAGGAGGAGGATGAGGAGGAAGACGAAGCGTTCGATGTGACTACAATGGACACATTTTCAAATTATTTCTTTGGTAGTTTCTAAAGGAAATGTTAACAGACTGCCTTCAACAAATTGTCTTCGAGCAAATAAACCATTACACATGCGTCAGATTCGTCCGCATGCAATGATCATCAAAATGAAATGAACTCTCTACTGAAGGTTTTCTAAATATACGTGTTATTGAAATCCAAACACATCATATGTTCACAATTGTATAGCCATGATTTAACGATATAATTATGCTGGTTGGTTTATTAGTTTATTCGTCTACTACGCATGCACGAATAGTCAACAACTTCTTCGAGTAGGTCAACTGTTATCGTAAATAGCAATATATATGTATTCATGGAAGCTGAGGTTCGTCGTACGTTATGACAAGGCCACGATGAATCAAGCCAGAAGATCGCCGATAACAACATAACCATTGATTCCCTACAAAAGAACCATTTGTTTATAAAGCGACAGCAACACACACTGATGGCACCACCTAGAAACGAGCGAAGCCGAAATGAGTGAAATGAACAAAATCAAACAGCAACTGTCGCACATAAAGCAGGATATAGCGGGCATCATTACATTGCAACTACAGATAGCCGCGCTATAATTAACCGCAGTAGTATAGTAGGTAAAGATGGTTGCACCCTTTGCGCGGCGCGGGTGGAACGTGAATGGTTTTAATTGGCTGTTGCGGAGAAAGAAGGGTTTTGACTAGCTGTTGCGGAGCAAGGGTGGAAGGGTTTTGATTGGTTGGCGCGGCGCGGAACAAGGTGAAATATGACGTCATAACTAGGTCAAGGTAAACCATTATGCAGCACCACTGGTGAATAGGTGATGGACAAGCGGTGCCCCTGACGTATAAATCATGAACTAATACCCCCAAAATCCGTGTGTCTATGTTTAATATAGGTACACAATAGTCAACAGGGTAAGTTGCGCCCCTGGAGGAGATGTCATCAACTACACAATTGGATAAAGGTCAAAAAGGCCATAGGTCAATGTTAAGGTCAAACGTCAGGATCACCTTCAGCATGTAGGCCATTTGGGTCATGTTCCTCACGTAGGTCACCTAAACATCATTACGTATGCTCACTGTTATAATCTGTATTTCTACCGATAATACATCATAGACAAACACCATCGCGCATGCGCAATGTTACCATGTTCTATCTGACTTATGCACTATGCAATATTATAAGAATGGGCTAATGCATTTAGAGCGGAGGAAAGTGAAAGATTATAAATGGTGTCTTATTTTCAAACTAGGCTAACCAGGTCCCAAAAGCAATGCCCTATCCAGCGGTTGCTCTCCTGTTAGTTATGTTATTAACTACAAACATACATACAAACACGTACACCATTCAACATATTTATTCACAACATGGTTCCAACTTCTGAAGTAGTAACGCCACAATTCAAAACAATTCTATGCCGTAACATAAACCTCCATGTTTCCCGTTTTACGATCGAAAGCGACATAGCCACAATATGGTGCTAGCATTTGTTCATGCGTTCGGTGGGAAACTGGAGAAAACTAGACGTGTGAATTCGAGACTTGAGAATACAACACTTGTGAACACAGACTTTTGAATGCAAGGCCTTTCGTGCATTCGGTGGAAAATTTGAAAACATGAAACTTGTGAATTCGTTATTTGAGAATACGAGACGGTTCATTCGTTCGTTCGTTCTTTTGTTCTTGCGTTCCGTGGGAAACTTGAGAACACGAGACTTATGAATTCGAGATTCCTGAATACGAGACCGTTCATTCGTTCGTGCGTTCGCTTGAGAACATGAGACGTGTGGATTCGAGACTTGAGAATACGAGACTTGTGAATACAAGGCAACATCATACGGAAAAAGATGTCTAGACTTGTATTAGTTTATGACCTATCCGCAGAGGGGCGCCACTTGTTACTCACCTGTACATCGGGGTGCTGCCCGCCCTTTGACGAATTTTTACAGTAGTGGTTTCCGACATTGCACCGGTCGAACATCGTAATGAAACGCGGCGTACGTAAAGCGCGCACGCGCTATATGTTAGTTAGCTAGGTATGTTTCTTCAAAAAAACTTTGTCCAAAAATTAAAGACCAATTTCATATGTCCCATAAATTGGGTGCTATCAAGTACTTAACTATCGAGGCATTACGGGTATAGGAAGTCACATTCAACGCAAATGGCTACCATTGAACTAATTGACACTATCCTTTAAAACGTAGATAACACAAAAATCCAACTACAATTTTCTGGATATGTCAAAGGCGTTTGATATTATAGAACATACTATTTAATTTAAAATGTTGTTTGTCCAATTCGACGATGTAACATCTGACACATTATTTATTTAAATTGGTAAATATTATGACCCATAGTGGCCCAACGGGGGTGGTATATATATATATATATATATATATATATATATATATAAAAACATATACATATATATATATATATATATATATATATATATATATATATATATATATAAAATCCCCCAATGACCAGGAGCTACATACTCTTATGAGCAGAAGAGACCAAGCCCACCAGAGACTGTTGCAAACCAGGAGCACTAGATTCACCACTGCAGCATAGAAAATGCCAGCAGACTGTTACAAAAACGCACTCGTGCACTGATGTCGGACTGTTGGGAAAGGTAGGCAGTGGAGCTGCAGGTAACTGCTGACAGAAACAACATAAAGGGCTTCTACAAAGGACTGAAGGAAATATGGGTACCCAAAAAGAAGGGACCTGTTCACCTGAAATCAACATATTGAATGGAGAGTTGTCGCAAGATGGAGTGAACATTTCCAGAAGTTACTCAACGGCCCTGGCGACATAGATCACGAAGCTATGGACAACATCCCGCAACGCATTATCAAGACATGCCTCGATGAGATTCCAACCATGGATGAGATGGCTAGAGCAATCGCCGGCCTGAAAGATGGCAAAGCACCTGGGGGAGATTGAATTTCTGCTGAAATATGGAAGCACGGAGGAGACAATCTGTTCAGCAGACTGCACCAACTAATCGCCAATGCCTGGGAAGAGGGTTCTGTACCAAAAGCATGGAAGGATGCCAGCATTATAACTATCTACAAGAAAGGTGATCGAACAGAATGTGGGAACTATAGAGGAATCTCTCTTCTTTCCATAACAGGCAAGATCTTCGCGGGGATCCTCCACAACATACTATCCACCCACATAACACCAGAGGTAGTTACGAAGACAGAATCTGGCTTCACAGGTAACCGGAGCACAATGTATATGATATTTTGTCTCCGTCCACTACAAGAAAGGTGCAATGAGCAGGACCGACCACTGTATATGGTATTTGTCGATTTCAGTAAGGCGTTCGATACAGTTGGGAGGACCGGGCTATGCAGGCTACTGTGGAAATATGGATGCCCAGAAAAGTTCACAACAATGATCGAGGCTGTATATACCGGAATGATGGCAAATGTTACTGTTGGAGGGGAAGTCTCGGAATCGTTCAGTGTTACAAACGGGGTTAAGCTAGGTTATGTACTGGCCCCCCACGCTCTTCTCCTTCTTCCTATCAGCAATGCTCGACGACGCTTTCCGAGACATGGGGGATGGCGTCTACATACAGCCCAGACAGAGCGCTGACCTATGCAACGTCGCACACTTCAGAGCGAAGACCAATACTACTCGGATACTGATGAGAGAGCTCCTATTCGCAGATGACAGTGCACTGGTTGCCCACTCTGCTAAAGAGATGCAGAAAATAGTGGATGATTTCTCCGATACTTCAAAAAAGTTCGGCCTGAAGATTAATATCAAGAAAACGGATGTAATATACCAACCCAACTGTACAAGAACCCGAGAGGAGGATATCATGGATGATGGAAACAAGCTGAACTGTGTTGTGGAAATCACCTACCTCGGAAGCACTATATCAAGGAGGGTGGCCAAAGCTAGTGCATCTTTCGGCCGACTACGCCAGAGACTCTGGAACTACCACCATGTGTCCATGCAGGTTAAAGACAAGATATACCGTGCAATCGTGCTGTCCACCCACCTATATGGAGCCGAGGCCTGGACAGTGCACAGATGACAGGTGAAAAAGCTGCATGCCTTCATGATGCTACATTTTCTGCGTTCGATCCTGATGATAACCGGGATGAACAAAGTGACAAACAAGGAATTACTCGAATGGACAGGGCTGCCATCTATGGAAGATCTCCTGATCAGAAAGAATCTCCGGTGGGCTGGACTTCATGAGGATGTCACCAGACAGGATACCAAAGCAGATTATCTACTCTCAACTGTCTTCTGGTCACATAAAGAGAGGGCGCTCTCGTCTCCGGTTCAAGAATACCATCAAAAGAAACCTGAAACCTGAAACTGAGAGACATAAAGACCGACTCATGGACATCACTCTCACAGTAGAGAGATAAGTGGAGAGCAATAGTCAAGTGAGGGGAAGGGTTTCTTTATATATATATATATATAAAATTATAAATATATATATATAGTTCAGACTTTTCCTGATTGTGGGGGATGACAATACTCCCAGCTGTGTTTGTTTCTCTTGTCGCAGTACCAGGGATGTGAGGCGGCGATTGTTGAAGCTATACCGAACAAGTGCGCGGTCCTCTTGTACCGATGTTTTCTTCGGCCTTCCACTCCGTGGTCTGTCAGCCACTGACCCAGTCTCTCCCAGGCGCTTCTTGTTGCTATACATTTTCTTCAGGTTTACCTTCAGCTGCCGGGTCACTTCCCGACAGCTAACGCCCATCTCCATCAGTAGTGCGGCCCTCGTCCGCAACTCAGTACCTGTTTCTATCTGCATCACTTAAAATTAGAAAATATGTATTTATTTTTAAAATTAGAAAATATGTATTTATTATAAACGCATGTCTTACTAAAAAATATAACAAATACCATTTTGGAATAATAAAACAATGTTTTTACTATATAATTAGTTCCTATTGTGTTGAAAATTAATTTTCACTACTATTTTCAAATAATATATATATATATAAAATATATATAATATATATATATAAATATATATATATATATATTTTTTTTGATAATTAATAATAATTAATAAAACTGAGAGCTCAAGGCATTATGGCAAATATTAATACGATACTCTATTATCACCCACGTACAGCTTAAAAGGTCAATTGTGATTCATTCATTCATTTACAGTAGATAGCACGATACCTACCTTGATCTTAGGATGACAATGTTCAGTGATCTTAAAGGGGGAGTGAAGCGGCTGAACAACCACAGCCAAAACATAAGAACATATAATTTACAGCACTTGTCACCATAATTTGAAAAGCACAGCGTCACGGTATATTTTTAATATTTTTTAAACTGAGCTCCTTTCAACACAGGGCGCTGCCATCTTGCCTAGGGCATTTTCCGGTTTGATTGGCGTGTTGCCTACAATCACGGAAGCCGCCAGTCGATAGGCGACGCAGCATAGCTCTCGCAAAAAACGGGCCAAACGCATTAAAACAAACATAATTAAACAATTTAATGCACTGTATAGCTAATAGATATACTATGATTGTTAGTAAGCAACTTTTCACATACTTCCACGAAAGGATTCCTGCCGAAAAAGCAGGTTAGATATGATGAAGTTGGCGTGTCCGCCGGCGGAAAGTTCGACAAGAGTTTGGGGTTTCCTTTCAAACGCCAATTGCAAGCCTAATTACAAACGTGACGAGACAAAGAGCCCTGAACATAAAAACATAAGTCTCGATCAAAGCCACAGGTGCATTTTTGGGCCGATTTGTTTGCATATAAGTAGCAGCGACAAAGTAATGTTTGGTGAACTGAGAGGGAAAACCGGACACGATTTCCTTATTTGGAAGGTGAAGGGCGCGTAGGAAATTACATGCCGAAACCAGCTTGTTGTTGCCAAGCCGACTCGGCACTTACGAGTACCAACGTGTATCGTTACGACTACAATTTAGTCCCACAGTTGTTTTTTCATCGTCTGTATAATATCGAATGTGACCTAAGCAAAGTTTAAATGTAATAAGAAATTGAATGTAATAAAGTAAAAATATGTGTATTTTTTTTAATGTGAAATAAAGAATGTTTATATAATCCACGGATTTAGGTCAACAGTTCGCCGGCGAGCTGTACCTAGACCTATGCATAGCAACCAACGCCGGTTCGTTGGTTTCAAAAAAATAGCTCGAGTCTCTAGGTACAAGTAAATTTTTTGTTTTGACAAGAAGTCGCCGGTGGTGGAATAACCTTCTTCAAGATAATGACATAAAAAAAAATGACAGCTACGACCATGTTTATGACGTTTTTTTAAACAATAGAAGTTAAAACTCGCTAATTAGTTAACAACAGCCCAAGAACTGTCAGTCATATTACAAGCATTATTTGGGAAATTTAAATTTAACAGAAACAGCAAAACACAAATTTATGTTATTATTTAAATTAGACTGTTAACTGCTTTCAATAAAACACTACCGTATATAATGTAATTGGTTATTGGCATAATAGTAATAACCAGGTTGACAAAATTCTTAAATTTAAATAAGTTGATTTAACCCATAAATAAACCCGATTTAAATCATTCAAAAAAAAAACTCGGGTTTTTATTAACTGCTGATTTATTAAGGGAAGTTTCTTATTTAGCGCAGTAACCAATCCTCAGGATTGCGGGAAAGCGTTTTACACTTTATTTCCCTGACAGACCTGTTCAATCAGATATACCATCTCAACTTCTCTGGGAAGCATCCCGATATGCTATAATTAATGCGCGAAAGCTACTCGTACACATATCCACCACTATCTATAGCCATGCAGGTACTAATTTTTACAGCTGAGTGAACTGGAGCAATGTAGAGTGAAAAACAATTGCCCAAGGTTTTAACATCACAGCAGAGAATTGGAGACATAGCTGTTGACTTACGAATACTGTCTGTTGAACACTAGTTTGCTTACAAGTTAATCTTGGCCATTATATGAGGACACTGTTTTTTGACATTATGCAAGCTGAGGATGTGCTGTTTATATGCATTTTATCATCGAAACCAGAGACCAGAACGACAAGTAGGAAATGGCGAGAAGCAGCCATGCAGGTTAGTAAAATATTATTGTCATTATGAGTATGGATCATTGTATTTGTTTCTGGTAACATTGTACATGTGTGCATCGCACAACTTTTTATGAAATAATGAGTATAACAACAATAAAACATGCTAAAATCAATCACACTTAACATAGTGTCACTTTTAAAGGTATGTTAATGTGCCTATCCAATGACATTGCCCATCACAACCCAAGTCAATTGGCAATATTACCTGGGAACACATTTAGTTTTTTAAAACAGTAGAATATTGTATAACTTCATGTATGCCCCTGCTGTTTTGATGTAGAATATGCATGGTCAAAATATACAATACACAATCAATCTTTTACTAGCAATTGTTTTGACATACATAATAAGTCACTAGTGTCCGATATTTAAAAATTGACAGAATTTAAAAAATTTCTAAATAACCGACAACGTTTTTTTTTCCCCCCAAAAAATTATGTACCCAAATGTGGATCTCACCTTTAAGAATTTGCAGTTTTGCTTTGCAAATGACAAACAAGCACACATTTGTTTTAGTTGAGGTCAGAATAGTCTCGTGACAGCAGGTAGTAATATCACTGATCCCATGATTAAAATTAATAGTTACATGATTTAAAAACATTTAGAACCTTACATTTGGGCCCCTAGCCTGCATTGTTACCTGCAAGGGTTGTAAACATCATGATCAAAGTACAACAGAGGACTGCTGTTACTAAATTTCAGTTAACAGCCTAGTGCAAATTAGGGATCACAATCTTAGTTGTGTCCTGTGTTTCCTAGCAAGAGTGAAAAAAACTATCCATACCCAATACAAACATCACTGCCTGGATGAAGCCCCATCATCTCTCTGGGGCACTTGCATTTCTTACCGTTCACAGTCATATGTTAGGGCAGGGTGAAAAGACAAACCCCCTGCAACAGAGGTCAGCTTTAAATGTTGCTAACTTTGAGTGTTTAAATAAATCTTCAAATTTGTTGGTTAACTGTTGGAGAATGATTATTGACCAACATGACTAGTATATTGAATCGGAAATGAATAGTGTTACTGTGTATAACGAAATAAGACTATAAAATAAGAATATAAAGTAGCAAAATTATATTTTAATAAGGCATGTATTCTGCTTTCAATAGTATCGCAGACATCAGCATTGTTCAGTTAGTGCAGTTAGTGTTTGATAACTGGAAGGTGTCCATAATCACTTCCCAAAAGTATTTATTAGGAAAATGGCCAAGAAGTTTATTTAGAAAACCTTATACAAAGCAATAAAAAAACTTATATATCTCGGAAAAGACTCAGTTGGGTAAAAACCCACCCACAAATGAAACTTATCTATAAACCCCAATGTAAAAATTATTCTTAAATTAAAAACAAAATATTAGTATTTAGAATAAAGCTGACATTTGTATTTTTGGAAAATGCAAGTATGACTTTGATTATGGCCAAATAGGTGTCTCTGATTGGAACAAGGAGGACATTGATTGCACCTAACTAACGTAAACATTTTATTTCCTTATATATGCAAGTGGGCTTGTTTAATTGGTTTACTATGTAATTTATGTGAGCTGCTTATGTAAGGAGGGTTTTTTTTTTGTAATGATGTCTGAATGACTCGGGAAAACATACATATTAATTTAAAAAATGCCAGGAAGGTTAGTCATATAATGGAATCCGCACAGAATGCAGGATTGAAAAGGTAATGTTCTATTTTTGCAGGAATGTTCCCTGGTTGAAACACAACACCCTGCTCAGCCCACTGTCCACTGGTCTCATTGAGACAGAGGTTGACCCCAGCAGTAGCAGACAAGCCAGAAAACAGATACCCAATACACAAAAATATGGGGGGCATTTCAAGGGATCTTCTCAAAAACCAAATCACCAGTATTTTTGTGTTTTGGGGGCCCTTAGAATGATGTAATAAAATACAGATTTCTTGTGTACAGTAGCACCACCACATGCAACAGCCATGCAAAAATAGATTTTTTTTTAAAAATTGTGGAAAAATTTGTCTGGGGGGCCCTATGGGGCCTGTGGAATAATTCAATCAAATTTAGATTTCTCGTGCATAGTACGTTTCAATATCCACAGATGCATCTACACAAAATTAGATCCTGAACACTTTCCAAAAAGCCAATTATAAGTTGATTTATTCTGTGGTTTTTTATGACGTAGGTACTGCAATGAGAAAACAAAAGATGACAAAACATTGTTATTTATATGTATATCACAGAAGATACATACCATTTTACATATGTATCATTCTTTCAGATGAAGGATTCACAAATACCAAGCACACCTTTCCAAAAGGGTCCTGTGCACCAGATGACATTGTCCCTCATGGCAGTATGGATGTCACATTGCAAAGCCTTTTAATTTTTAGTGTCAAACTCAAACAGAGCCAGTGATCATGTCGCCAATGCGATACTTTATCAATGCAGCAATTAATACAGATGATATTGTTGTTCCATTGAATATTCATCATGACCTTTGGGGATCAAAGTTGTCGTCGCAGTCCTTTCATGCCTTCTTCAACTGACCATGGCAGTCTAGTCAATGTGGATGACACTTCGGATGTTTCCCGTTTCACTGTCTCCATCTTCAGATCATTCTGTCTGCAACAGTCAGAAGGAAAATTCTGAAGACAGTGATCCGGAATATGTGGTAGGGATGACAGGATATCACTGATGATGACTCAAGCAGTTCTGACACTAATGAGAAACAGAGAAAAAGTTGTTGTTTACAACAACAAAAAATAATTTCCCTTTTCTGCACCTGCAAAAAACCCAGGCTAGTATACTATGCCTGCTGCCTTTGGAAAACATCCCATTGAACATGTGCAGTGATGATATGCAGCTAACCGATACATTCTGACAATTTTATTTATAGTAAACAATCATTATCTTATAATGATTATTAGTAATTGGCAAAACTGTGGAATTCATCAATATCACATCATGAAGTCAGCGATTGGTTGATTTGTTTGTGAAATACTTTAATAAAATTATCACAGCATTTCAAAAAATAATTTTTTTTTGTAAAATTGTTACAGCATTTTGCAAAACATGAATTTATGATTGTCATGATGTGGTCTTGATAACATATACACCCGCACATATCCAATATACTGTATACAATAATTAAAACTCCAATTCAATATTCTCATTGAATTGCACAATGTCCTTATTACACATCTATTTATTATTCAGACTATATTATAAATTGCATGGCAGCCACGCATATCTAAATAACATTATTTAATAAATTAAACAAATTGTATTAACATTTTAAAAAGGAAATTAAATAATTATATTAAAAGGATCACACATCATGTAACATTCCCGTCAAAAATAAAATAAGTTTGTAACAAAGATTTACGTTACGAATTCGAAGATAGAATTTTTTTTATTTAATATTTTCATTGTGTGGCCATACAAGTATAATTGCTCTGTTTAGGTTTGAATTGCAAAATAATTTTTCGATACCTGTTGAACTCAATTTTTACCCCTTTCCCTTTTGAACGAACGAGTCTGCACGCAAATCGCACATGGGTAACAGACCGATATTCCCAACATTGTGTCATTGACAGATTTTTCTTGGTCAGTCATAGCTCATGCAGGCATCTTCAGCACGGTCGGGCAACCCAACTTTCTCCAGACAACATACAAATTCGATGTGCGTCGACATTGGGGGCCAAACAAAACACCATGCCACATTCACATTGTTCCCAAAATCAAACATCCTCGATTCCATAAAAATTGCGATCTTTTTTCCCGTCTCGTCGACTCTCAGCGGGGTTTAATTGACGTCTCGCACCTCGGCTCCCCACGCTGGGTTAAGCAAGAAAAAGGCTTTACGGGGTCACTTGTGCTATAGATGCTTCTCTCACTTTTGTTACAAATGCTTCCTCTGTCGGATCCATTTTTCTATTTTGATTTATCCAAGACCACTAGCAAATAACGTGGCCCCCCTAACGTTAAAAAACTTCCGACATTTGTAAACAACAGAAAAATAGTCCGGGCTGACCTTCCTTTCGGGAGGCC
>JAODUO010002311.1:25000-30990 GCA_025642075.2 Ridgeia piscesae
CTAGTCCGAAGCTCGATTTAGCATGACTATGGTGGACAACTTTTACAATGTCAGCTCGGTTTATGAAGTGGAATTAAAATACAAGGACATTGTCAATAGCTGAAAAGTCTGCTACTGATTCGCCATCAGAGGTGTTGAATTTGTTGGCAACCGTAGGACCAACATTGGTGAAGTATTTGTTAAATTAATTTGCAAAATGACAAGCGATACATGATTATCATAATTTGTAAAGAAGAAATAACACGTTCTTGCTTTTGTGTGAATTACTGAGGATATTATTTAAGGTTGGCCACGTTTAAAAGTACGATATGGATGTATTGAACCATGTTTCACAATAATGTTTTAACATACATATTAACACATTATGCGGAACTATAAATGTGCAAATTATTTCTAGAGGTGTAAGCCCTTCTTAATCGTAGGGAGACGGTGTTTGTACTAATTATCTCTGAATTATATTGATTACATAAATCCAAGACGTGTTATTTAGTTTGATTTTTTATTTCTATTTTCGAAACTTTTCTCGACGCACAGTAAAATGTGTATTATTTAGTTTGTCAAACATATTACATATGAAGATAACATAATAATATAACATATCAAGTTTTTATACTAATTTGCATTTGGCTATTTATTAAACTTAGTTGGCAGAGTCCCAGATGATTGAGAGGTGAGATATGCACACGGGGTACGTTTCGCATATTTTATGAATTCGGCACTGGCTTCACATAATAAACTGAATTTAACCTAATGCCATAAGGCAAATTATTTGAAAATGTCAACACGAGAGTATCAAAAATATAACAAAACATTCCAGCCGAGAGTTTGCCGAATAAATTGTCAATAACAAATATCACAACCAAAATAATTCAAAAATGTATATCTTGAAAACTGTATGAAATGCTCACGACATGATGCAATAGTGTCAACTACTTGCGTGATGTTATGCTCGCGTGATGTTATTTTCAGATGTGTGCGTTGGAGAAGTTCAGGAGAGAGACGTCCAGATGACGTGGTCTCGTGGTGCCGTCGCAGTTAGGAAGAACCCAATCAAACGCAACGACATTCAGTTGCCGCCGGTGGGCCGTAATCGCTCACACCTCTTCGTCAGTAAGTGTTGTTTCTAAGCTCGTCCGATCGTATGGCGCAAGGGGAGTTTGTAAAGCTATATTTTATTAGTACATAACCCACAATTCAGCACACATGTGACATTCGAGAAGCAAATGAAATACACAGCTTCAGAATAACACAACAATTTTGTAAAGTATTGCCTTAACAGTAACTTATCACATACCACGAGTCATATCTCGGATTTAGTGAAATGCAAGTTAGTGACCTATAAGTGTATCAAATGATGTTATATACTAAATGTTTACAAAAATACAAAAGTCACGTGTGACACATATTGTAAGTATATCAGTAAATCATAAAAGAGAAACACTGTTGCATGCATGCTTACATTAATATACACCAACACAACGCATTACAACGCATATTACATCGATAAGACAACCTTCCTAGAGATTAAGTAAAATCAAATCAAGTACATTCATTTTACATTAATATATACATCAGTATAATTATCATTATCCTTTTTATTTATAAAGTATTAGTCTCACAACTATGTGTTCAATTTATGTTGTTAGGGTAATTAAAAAATGTATACTTCACAAGTTTATATAATAAAGGAATGTACTATTCTTACAATATAGTATATAGCTACAACTATTATAATGTATATATATATATAGAATAAGTAAATATAAAGTTTTACTCAAAAAATATATATATATATATATATATATATACATAAAATATTATATATATATAACATAGCATAGCATAGAAATTAGTTAGTTAAGCAAGCCCTTTATAATGGTCGTAATTTGAATCATACGAAAAGTAGTACGATCTGCTTCAAAACAAGTTTTCTTGGCAATATAGGCAAAAACCTTTGTAGGTCACGTTCACCATAACATAAGTCCATATATACATTTCTACGTTAGAGGAAGAGATGCACTGGAGTTAGCGACATGGGCTAATATATAGTTAACAATTCCAGTATAGAAATGCTAATATCGTCACAGACATTTCCACTTGATACGTCTAAATAGTACTTCATCAGACTTAATCATGTTGATCCATTCAACAGTTTTATATGGCTCTATACTTCGTATTCGTGGTCTAACATTCTCTCACGCTATAAATATAATAACGCTAATTTGTTTATAGTACGCCTAGGTATCACAGAAGTGTATCTAAATTGCACTTTCACATATAGAACCATTGGAGTGCAAACTGTTCCCAACTCTGAAATGGGTGGGATGACGGGTCGGGTGTACCCAATTCAAGTTATAATACAAATACCATTGTTTTGCTACCCTGGAAGTTTTGCTAATGTCACACCGACATATATTATTCTGATTGTATTGAGCGATTGATATTTAGTCTACCGGCCTTTCTATGCCAGTAGCAAAGCAAATATTCTAAATCCAATTTCCTACTGACCACACACCATCTATATAATAAATACATCGAAATAGTTATATAATTTGTATGATTGTATACACACGTACTGTTTAGTAACGGAACATCTTTCCTAACACGAACTGTTGGTATTATGCTCTTCCACTTCTCATCACATATATGTCAATAGAAAATAGTACCCTTTCCGTTCGCTAAACTCCAGCGAGAGACAAAATACGTTACAGACGCATTCGTTTCGCAAGACATTTTAGAAGGGTGTTAGTTAGTATGCTACTTTTATACAATAATATTTTGCGATTTTATGTATTTGAGTAATAATTCACATATATCATTATCTCAGACGTTTACCAAATATTGCAAATTTACATACTATTGTTGTCATCGATATAACTACGAATGTACGAATACATTCGTTTTGTTTCAAGTAAATCCCACAGGCAGTCGATACATATAACTATGTATAGGATGCATAGCATTTGAAAGTAAATAAATTACAAACACAAACACACACATATACACAACCCCCATATACATACATATATACATACATACATACATACATACATACATACATACATACATACATACATACATACATACATACATACATACATACATACATACATACTTACATACACACAACATACATACATACATACATACATACATACATACATACATACATACATACATACATACATACATACATACATACAACACACACACACACACACACACACACACATACATACATACATACATACATACATACAACATACATACATACATACATACATACATACATACATACATACATACATACATACATACAACATACATACATACATACATACATACATACATACATACATACATACATACATACATACATACATACATACATACATACATACATACATACATACATACATACATACATACATACATACATACATACATACATACATACACAAATCCACAAATCCACAAACCACATACACCCGCGCGCACACACACACACACATACATTCACACACACGCACGCACCCAGACATACACCTAGGCACACACATACACAACAATACACATGAACATAAGGTAGTAATAAAAAACTGAAACAATTAATTCAAATATTGAAATAAAATAAAGGTTAAAACTGAAAATTATATATATATATATATATATATATATATATATATATATATATATATATATATAAAAATATATATATATATATATATATATATATATATATATATATATATGTATATATATATTATATTATATTATTGCTACGCTTGCTGTTATGGGTTTCCCTCTTAGCCCAATTTGAATGGCGGACAACTGGACAAACGTGTGTTGCTTCATGCGATGGTCTAGCTACTGATGTATCATACCAGTCATGCAGCGGATGCGACCATTACGTAACGTGTGCCGATGGACATTTATTGCTAAAGCATTGCTCTGATTTATCTGATGGTGGAGAGTGGGGGGACAATGTGGCTGGGACGTGTGTCGATTCCAGTACCACGTGCAAACTCGTCGTTGGTAGGTGACAGCCAAACTGGGGCGGGAACATAACATAATCCTCTCAGTTCCTCACTTGCAACTGCTAGCCGACCCGTCCACATTATGGACAATGGGTTTCGTCGCAAAACGACAAAAAATAATTTTTGGTTTTGAGAACAAATTTCGTCTTTGTTTTTCGCTGTGAACGTTTATGTAAAACATATAAATTAAGTTAGTATCAATGTAAAGGAAAAAGATTGTGGCGAACTCGGAAAAACGTGTAGCAAATGTGATAAGCAAAATGTGATGTCAAATTATTTTGTTATCAAAACCTGACATGTTCATCCGTCACTCTGCGTAACAGCTTGTGCAGCAAAACGATGTTCATTGGATGAAAATCTAGGTATGTTTGTTTTTGATAAAGAAAAACAATGACTCTTACCGAGTTTTGAAACAAAGCTCTTTTTTGCACCTCGTTTGTTATGAATTCATTGCATTTCGTATTAATCAGAGATACATATAGTTCACATATTCGACCTAATATATATATATATATATATATATATATATATATATATTGTTATTAATATATTAATATTATTAATATTCCACATACTAGTTGAAATATGCTGAGGATGATATATATATATATATATATATATATATATATATATATATATATATATATATATATAGTATAATATCTTCCAGCCTTAGGAATGTTCAAAGTAAAATTTGTCATCCCTGTCGTCGAGGTGAAGTTTGCCATAGTTTCTGTATACGTCGTCTGTTTGGTTCTCTTCTCTTTCCTCGCTTTCTTCCATCACTTGCTTTTGTTCTCCATTTCTGTTACATTCTTTCCTGGTCTCTCTTAACGCAATGCTCCCATCCGCAATCTTCCTCGCCTCGTTTGCCTCCTCTTTTTGGACATCTTCTCTCTTTGCAATTTTGTCGTCTCCCAGTCTTTCCACCTGATCGCCCCACTTCAAACAACACCTCAAAAATGTATTTGTCAAACTTTCCTTCACTGCAATCAGCTCGTCTATTTCTTCTCTTATGGGCTCTTATTTAGCACCCACGATTCTACTTACCCTGAGGTGTTCGCAGTTGTGCCCCTTCTACTGTTTTTTTCTATTAGCGACGAAGCAGGAAGTGAGCAAAGCGACAAATAGAACAAATCAGTGTTACAGCTAATTTATATATATAGTACAAACATATATCAAGTTATCTGTAACAGGCACCTTGCAAATCGACTCCGTGCAAAAACGGAGGAGTCTGCAAGGCCAAAGAAGAGAATGAAAAAGAGTACGTGTGCACATGTAAAGGCGGGTACACGGGTATAAACTGTACAGGTGGGTGTATGTAGGCAGAAACAACGGGCGTTGTGTAGCACTGGACAACACGACTTGTCTAGTAATCTCAATGACATGTTTCCTGCATAACATTGTTCTATGTGCTTTGAAAACGTCCACGACGTTATCGATTGGGTATCGAAGGCTACGCTCCGGAGAAGGTCACATAGAAAGTTAACTTGTCGTACTAAAAATTAGAAACCATTTGTTTTAATTTTTCTGAAATTTCACAACAATTGTTTTCTCAAACAGCCTGACCCTTTTAGCTCATATGCGTCGTTAATTTAAAATAATATTTTCGCACCATGTAAAATTTGGCTACTACTACGCATATATATATATATATATATATATATATATATATATATATATATATATATATATATATATATATTTGAGTGGACAAGCATCGGAGAAAACAAGTGTGAAATTTCAGAAAAATCACCCAGGACAAAATATCTCTCAAAGCATCCAATTTGTTTGTAAACTTGAAATATAGTAACACCTAAGAACTCATCCATCAGTCAGATGTCTTCAATAGGGAACCCAGAAAATGTTCTATCCTAGGAATATTTTTTGATGGACTGACTCACATCGGGTTCTATATACAATTCTGCTTGGTTGCGCATATGGCAACATTAG
>JAODUO010002312.1:0-31036 GCA_025642075.2 Ridgeia piscesae
TTGGGGGTTCTTTAATATATAAAATAACTCCTCCTCCCTTCTTCCTAATCTATCTTTCCTAAACATTACATACCCTGTCATTCCTAATTCGGCATCTGATATATCGGGTGTGGCCCAAGATTCAGTTATACCTATTATGTGAGGGTCAATATCTTCTACCATAATGTTTAGATCATTTCTTTTGTTTACTATGCTCCTTGCATTTAAACAAACACATTTATAACCAAATTCTGTAGGGCTTTCCAGGCTGTTCTTTGCTGATGTCTTTTTGCTATCTTTATCTATGCCTCTAGTATTTGGCTTCTCTGTGTATCCCCCTGCGAAACTAGTTTAAAAAGTTGCAACCTGTTCCATTATTCATCGATCGAAGAAGGTTCTCGGAGAACACTGCTGCGCCCTTTCCGCTTAGATGGAGGCCATCTCTCATAAACATATCTTCTTTACCAACAAAATATCCCCACAAATCTACAAATCCAACTCCTTCTTCTTCACACATCTGCTCTAATGTGCTAGATTGAGACAATCACGTCACCAACCGGAGTCGATTGGTCCTGTGGTTCTTGGGTTGACAGGCATGACTACCCATATGTCTATCCGTATAATGTGGTATCAGTTTTTCACTTGTAAACATCAGATGTGTGAGAGCACACATTCCGACTACCTCCAGTAGTTCCGGTGTAGACCATGAGGATGTCTATGATAACTTGTCCCCAGTAGAGGACCCTTCTGCAGTTGCTTCAAGTACCTCAACATATAGGACACATGGGCTGTTATGTGACGTAGGCAGGCATGCAGTGTCCGTGCACACAGATAACGTCCTCAGGTCTTCTATAAGTCTCCAAACAGGACCATATCGACACAAGCTACAAACTGTGGTCCAGTGACTAGTTTCACACAAAACCTGTATCCCATGGCAACTGTATCCCGTGGCAACGAGCCAGTAGGCTATGCCCTGTCATTGCACCGAACGTGCACCACTGCCTGTTCATCTGAACTCCGTCAGTTCACGGAGCCACACAGCCATTCTAATGGACAGTCTGCAGTTGTGATCAGCACACCAGATCACAGAGATGTGACCGATGACAAAGTTTTGCTATTTCCGCACCACAACAAGCACCACTGGCACCGCTACACCACATAGTCACTGTCCTCGCTGTTGTCTTCCTCGTCATCGTCCTCACTACAATGCCGCCGTCGTTTCTTCTTCTTGTGTTTGTGAGGTTTGCTGCCGTGGGAGGGTGACTTAGTACGTGCGACCACGGCGATGATGTGAACTCATCGAACGCTTGTGGTATGCCATCAGTGACGATGGTGCTTTCGGTATCTCCACCTGCACATAATCATCACAGTTTATCAGTTTGGCGGCAATCACAACTCTGTGTATGCAATATTAGGTCATTTCAGATCAATGTAAGTTACATAAATTTATTTTAGTTAACAAATATCTACAATGAGTTGCTTTAAAATTTGTCATACAGACGTCAAATGTAATTACATACCTAAATTAACTAAAGAAATAGACTGAATAAGTTTTAAAATAAATCATCAATAAATAAATCAAGTGTCATTATGACGAAATGACCGTGCTCACTTTTGACCACCATTATCTCCATCGCCATCCCCGGAGAGATCAATAACGGCAACTGGTTTTGAGTCTTGTGATTTGCCAGTTTCAGGGCCACCTTGTGCTGCGTCCGCTGCATCGCCCCCTGCCTGGCCACCAGAGGGCGTGCCTGCAGCGGCTGGGGTGCCATGACTGGACTGAGAGGGGGGTGGGGGAATGTCATCGTCATCATCTGGGTCTATGGACAGCATGAGCTGTTTGAACTGAAATAAGAGAGTGGGCATTCATTAGGGGTGGTCTTATCAGTTCTTTACCATCAATGTATTAAAACATTTCCATTCAAATATCATATTTACCTTGCATGCTAAATGCCCATTTCATACAGATAGCAGAGTAATTGTATTTTCAAAATTGTGCTTAATTATATGTCAGAAGAGAAACTGTTTATACAATATTACATGACTAACACAATGTCCATTTAGTCAGGATGATCCTTGTGTCAAATTTATGGTAATATTTTCTATTACAACATTTTCACCTCCAGTTGTGTCATTAATAAACCCCCAGTTTAGACAATAATAAAATATTAAAAACACAACTAGTTCGTAGACATTTTCACGATCACAGTTTTTAGATTGTGAACGAGAAATCATATCCAGCTATTTTATTCAAATAGAACACTAACAAAGTGCACTCACATCTAAGTAGCCCTGAATCAACTTAGTTTTGGTGTCATCATCTTGTGGCAAGTCTTGGGTGCCCTCTCTAACCAGATCCATTGCTTGGCTTGGGTTAAAGGTCATCTTTGCTTTGCGGTTCAGAGGTTTGTCCCACACCTTTGCCTGTTCTGTTGGCGAGTAGCAGTGAATTTTGCAGTAAGGAACAACACAAATGTCAAGAAACTTCACAGAGGCTAACAAGAGAACTTGTTACTTGGAATAAAGTCATCTAGTGTTTCTGTAACAAATCCTGCTCTGATCTAAAATCAAGACGATCTATTATTTTTTTTTTTTTTTAAGGTCTACCAAATCATTACAGAAAAACATCTGATATCATAACTGGCTAAACTCTTTATCTTTATTTGTTTATCATTAGTATTTTAAATTATTATTAGTTTGTTATTATATACAACATTGAGCAGAAATGGTATTCTAATATTTTTTGGCAATTATACATTAATTGTTACTGTAATGATGCACCACAATCTTGGACTTGGCACTATTGACTATATTAAACTAATACATATTACAATTACAGCCGACGAAAGGTCAATGTTGATAGCTGACCTGTCCGTGAAGCGATAGAGTTCTTTCAGATGTTGTTTGAGCATCAGTAGAAGTATGCAGCCCTGTGACATCATGAACAAGTTCGGCAGTGCCGTTGTGTCTTCTGGCATACGCTCTGCAATACCAAATTATAAACATTCAGATATCTCACAACTGCAGCAGGAAGATCCAAGCAAATCAATGACAATTTGATAATACCAACATTACATCAACGCCCAAAAAACATGTCCATCACAAGGCATGTAGTAACTTCCTAAACAACCAATAACGGTTTGGTAATACCAACATTTCCTCAAGGCCCGAACTAGATCAAAAACAGTTCATGTTACAGTTATTTGCTTGTAAACTGAGCGAGTGATGACAGCAGATTTTACATTGAACCGTGCAGAAAGTTAATGATGACTTCTGTAGTAAAGTATGGATTGTTCTTTTTGGGCAAGTATGATAATGTGCAACAAATGAATAAATTATATTGGTTATTGCAATGGATGTGTTGCGATTACTTTACCAACCTAATAATGTGTTCAACTCCTCATCATCATCGTCTTCAAGCTTAGCTCTGTCATCATCAGCTGCTCCAGGAAAGAAGACCTGAAGAAACAGCAACAGATTCATTCTCCTGTGACTACAGAATATGAACATCACAACTCCAAGTGTCACTGCTACAAAACAAACTTGTTTTACTAAAGTATGACATTTTGTAGATGTCGTAGACAGCACCAAGTGTACACAGAACAGGAGATGCTGCAGACTGCAAAGAAATGCACCATCAGAAGTGCCAGTGCACATCTGTTTCTGCCACTGACACTCAGAAATATTTAAAAGTACTTTTTATGTAACTACTTGTTTTATAAAACACAGCTGATTATTGAATAAGCGTGATGAGATTGACCAAGAGAACATGGAAAACAGAAAAACGTACTAAATACAGACAGAAATAAGATAGTACTGAGAGGTTTTAAAAGGGTGGGAGGGACCAGCCGTGTATGGGAGAGAATGGCATATTATCTGTTAGCACAATAGATAGACAGAAACTAGACACAAATAGTCGAGAGAACACAAAGATCAACTGATACTGGCCCCACCCCACAACTCTCCACAAGGGACATAGAGGGAGAGGCGATGATGACCTCGTTTTGACAGAGAAACAAACTACAGTAGAACCTGTCTTCAGCGGCCCCTGCGACAAGCGGCCACCGGATCTCGACCCACAACTGGTGACCCATTTAAATTTACAGCCGCTCGCAATCGATCTATCCAGTTATTTTATTTTTCTCCAAGTTTCTAGTTATGTCGAGCGACAACAAACGTAAGATAGGCCTACTGAGTTTATGCTAAGTTTCATATTAGTTTAGGATAAAACAAACATTTCTGAAGCTCATTTATGTAGTGACGCCGCAATAAAATACTGATGTTACACCACGGTAATCCACGGCCTGCGCGTTACCGGCGCCGGCGATGTCGAGTTGCCACGATACTGATTTGTGAATTGTATTCTTTACAGGAATTTAAATGATTTTACTTTGTAACCTAGCATGTTAAAGTATATATAAGTTATGAGACAGGAAGTTTGACGGTTGTAAGAAGTCGTTTTCATGGTTAGATCAGAAAGTAAATGATCGTTTTGCGCCGCTGAAACGATAAACAAAATGGCGACCGCAGCGTGATTACCCAGACGCCGTGAGGTGGCAGCACCTTTTAGCCCCTCAGACCAAATTTGAAATAACAATCAGATAATAATATTAAAAACTATTCAAAATTAAACTTATAATGAAACATGTCACAAACAAAATAAATGAAAATGTTGTTAATGTGTCGTCTCATTTTACTATTTTCTAAGTTGTATTTTGTGCATTTTAATACTTAATTGAATTAATCCAAAACAGTCTTAAATGAGGGGTTCTACTGTAATATTAAATGTGATATTATTACACTTCATTTTTATGGGTATTATAACTGTGGGCATAAATGTGATTTAGGTATGTTGTAATGTGGATGTAAATAAAGATTGTATGTTCTGGAATTTTTTTTGCAAATTCCTGTCCCTCTGACGAGGGGACACCTGCAATGTAGGGACACTTTTGCTTGGCCCGACAGGTGTCCCTACAAGACAGGTTCTACTGTACCTACCTCTTTGTATGACTGCAGGATGTTTGAGCCTGACACCGAGACAATGATGTCGATTTGGTGAATGATGTAGAGAGGCTCATCCTGAACCTGGTAGGGCAGGAAGGCCATGTTGTCTGCCATGTAGATCAGCTCACTCAACGTTGCTTTCTGCAATCACCCACAAACATACACAATATTCCCACACACACACACACACACACACACACACACACACACATAATGCAGTCTGCATCCTCATACACAAGCATTTTATTTCATGAAAATTAATGTATTAGCATACAAATGCAGTCTGCCTCCGAATACACAAGCATCTTATTTCATAGAAGTTAATGTATGTGGGGGCATTTTTGCTAGTATATCAAAATGCAAAGGAAATCATAACTTACTTAGGTTAGGTTATTGTTGACACTGTATTCCATATGAAACTTGTATTATTTACAAGACTACCATAATAAGATGAAAGAACAGGTTGTATTCTGTACTTGAGACAACTAGGAGGTGCCAAGTCCAACAGTTTCAAAGACACCAAAATACTTTTGTTTTAAGTTATGACATCACAATCAGTATATTTTTACTTTTGGCATATTGTTTCATCACCATCAAACTGTATCAGATAGATGGACAACACATAGACGGGGGGGGGATCATAGCTATGGCCTGGGTCGCTCTTGTGGAAACTGTCATAGATATGCGAGTGTCCATCTTATTTACGAACTTACTTACACTGAATGTGATGACACTGATGGCGAAATATCACAAGAAAAAGGCTAACTGACTATGAAAAACAATACAGATTTGAACCATCCATCCTCACTCGTATGGTTATAAAATCATCCTAACACACAATTCCAACCCAGCATATCTATGTGATGTGCAAACCAAATGACATACCCCCGTTTCGTCAAACATGTTGAGCAGAGACTGGAGCATGGCACGTCTCTGTCCACGGTTACTCCGGATCAGGGAGTAGATGAAGCTGTTTAGACTGATGATGTTGTCGTCATCCGTGCGGATGCCATGGATCGGCTCAGATGGATCTTGCTGCAGGATTTCTTGCAGTCTGTACGACATCTTGATTCCCTGCATTGCCTTTATCTGGAGCACCAATGTAGCTGAGTTACAGGCATGTACCAATGACACCGCTAAATATGCCAAGTTCTAAATCCAAGGCCGATTGTTTCACTTTTTTAGTATTATGTTCTTCACAATTTAGACCCCTTTTTTAAACGTTCCCTCTGATTCATCATTAAGTGAAATATTTTTCAAACAATGGTAACTCAAACTGTTCCAATTGTTAGCCATATAACCCTATCGCACAGCAAATGCTACGTTAATTATTGTTTTACCATAGCCTGCAACAACACACTAGTTATACACAGCTATTTGCTGTATTTACACAGGTTCTTCGGTTATTATCATTACACTTAATTGTATTCTGCTACATGAATAATGTCATATTTCTGCAGATGGCACCGCATATAAGTCATTAAAGGCCAGCTTATCTGCAGGCAGTTATGGCCACAACAGATCAAGCTTCATCTGGTACAATGATTAAATGCGGGTCTACCATCTATCAGTGCCAATCTTTGTAACCCTGCTTGTCTGTCTGGTGTTAATTGTTGTTACCTGAATGAAGCCCGGGTACTTCTTATCGAGCTCTTGTACTTGTTGGTCAGCCTTTGCTCTGATGGTGCTGTCGCTGTCTGTTCCCATACTGATCAAATATGGTACAATCTGCAACAGCCCCACACACCATCCATAATCTAGTCAACATGCATTCTTTCACATGCAGAGTGCATCGTACTTTATACTAATAACATTTATGTATTCATCAACCTATTTAAGCCTGTATCTCTAGATAACCCCCTTGTACTTCAAATTCAACACACCACACATGATTACCTACCTGCACTGGGTGCATGGTACAGTCATAGGGTGAGGGTGATTACACAATAAGGGTGATTACCTACCTGTACAGGATGCATGAGGCCCTGTCGTAGGATGAGGGTGATGACACCGAGTGCAATCATCCTCACTTGTGAGTGATGATGGAAGAATTAATTTCAATGTTAGACACTTCTTCATCTAAACATCTGTTTAATTCCCCAACAAGTTTATTAAAGTGAATAACCACCCACATACATCGTAATAAACAATAGGTGAAAATACAACAACGCCCTCAATCCTACCTTCTTTTCACCAAATTCCTGAGAGTCAAAATTGAAGTGTCGACAGAGCAGCCCGACGGTGTAGAGAGACTGTAGGAGGGTGGGTCGACTACTGGCCAACTGGGGACTGCTGGGGTCCTTCTGGTGCTCACACATCAGCTGAGTGAGCACACCTGCAACCACAGCCACTCAGTATCACACAGGTGTAGTCACGACTGGCAGTGACTAGCGGCCAGTACAGGCATCTATTTAATAACTACCACCACTGTGTTGAAGATTCTGTCGTTTTGGGTGAGCTTTGGTAACAGTAGAGAGATGAAACGAAATGGCATGCAGTAATGGGTGAAGGGATGCACAAAGGGAGGGAATGGAAAGGAAATGATGTCTTCAGTGTGTATTCTCAGAGATGACACTAAAGACAGAGGACTGGCTTATGAGCCTGGCAATAAATCCAGGTTTTGACAAGTCAACACGCCATGGATACCAAGATTGTAATGTAGTCACCAGTGCCCGGGATTGTGAGGATGATACACAACGCCAGTCTGCACAAGATAGGTCAGTAAATCACAGGTATATAAACTCTTTACTGTGCAAAACGCCTAAAACCGCTGGTGCCCCCCCCCTCTAATGTGCAAAGCACCGAGATTTGAGAACCAGGATTTTTTTGATGCTGCAATGTTTTTATTTAACCAAAAGGATATTTCAAATCATCTGCCCACAGCAGAGTGTAAAATAAGAACGTTATCCACGCAGTAGAGTTAATAGCACTGGCATGTTTACCCACACATACGTTTAGCTTCCAATACACCGACATCTATATTTCATCATCCTTTTACAATAATGCTAGAAATCAATACAGGTTTTTAATTAACAGGCTTTTTAAAATGTAGTTTTAATTGCAAATCTTTTCGACACGTACAACATTGTAGTAGGTACTCCAAACCGACGTCACGCCTATGCAGTCAACAGTGTGGATTGGCCTACTTGTGCATTGTTCTACCATCATCCATATGCTTCATGTGCATTGCTGTTTAATAAAACAATTTACCTATAACAGTCTGATGTGTTATCTTTTCATTTGTGTGAGTTTTATTGCTGGTGGTGACGGATAAGTAATTTTAATTATTTTTTAAAGTGACGCACTGTCGGCTCCTCTGCGCGGCTGCCGCAAAAACTGTCCGCGTGTTTCTTGAATGAGTGACGTTTTGAAACGGCTGGTGATTGGCGCTTTGGCCAGATACTAAATATATCATCCACTAGACTTGGCGGCGTGAATGCCGCGAAACTGGCAAAGAAACTCGTTTGGAAAATGTCGAACGAGTTTTCAACCAGATCAAATAAAAATATCAAACTCATATCCTGTCCTATTATATGTCAGACTTTTATCTGTCAGAATTTCATATGAAATAGTCGATTAAATTCTGTGCCGCAAATCACCAGACCCAAGAAATGAGGTCATGTATGCAAAAATTCGTTCGACGCGTCATCTGTTATGGCGGGCACCGAACGCACGTCCCCGAACCGGCCCGGCGAAGAAAATTCGTCGGGTTCGGCAGAAGATGTATGTCCACAGTGGATGAAGTATTTTGCCAGTAAGTTTTATAATATATCTTCCCTGTCAATAGGCTTTTAGTACAGAAATGTGTTTAGTACAGCGAGAAATATTAAAATTACACGAGCGCGTAAATGTAAACAAACGCTACTTGTCTTTCGTTACGGTCCGGTCAGACTACATCAATTTTAATTAAATTTCCGCTACGTATAATTTAACTGTGGCAATAATCTGAAAGGGAATAACTTAGGGTGTATATATATATATATACATGACATTTATTGACGTGTTGTGGATGATGATAAAATTAAAAATGCCGTTTTGTATTGTCACGTGACCTGAGTAAACGCTCCCCGTGGGCCGTCGTTCGTTCACGTCAATCATGAATGAATGATACGCTCATGACCAACACAGCGGCACTAGAATAATCAGATATGCCACAGAATAACAATAATTGTGGTTTCAAATATTAAATCAGGCATGCGTTATTTATTCTTGCAAAAACTTGCTGCGTCTTCTTCATACTTAGCAGCCAACCTAGTGTTTTCAGTAACTGAATAATTGAGGTTCCTCACTGCTTAAGCTAAGTTAAACAATAAAATAAATACATAGTTATCTATTTATCTACAATCTAGACCTTAGAATATTACTGTTGAGTTATTATATTGCTAGTTTCTTAATTGAAGTGAAAATGTTCTGGTTATATTTGTTTACTTCATTTTCTTACAAAAGTATTCAATACTATTGTCTGACAGTAACACATATTTATAATTAGACATGTAGTGGACACTAGCTGCCAAATATGGTTTTCACTTTCAGCACAGTCTTAGTAAGAACCTGAAGTGTTAAAGATATTTTCAGCTGATGAGACCTACTTACAGCTCAGGAGAACCTTACTTCCTGAAGGAAGAGGTAGACCTCCTGCTCTGCCAGAATTAGTATTTCTGACTAACCGCCTCCTTCTGCAGCTAAAGTTGCTTCAATATGAAGGCAGCAAAAGTTCTAATGATGTGAGTTATTAAATGGCAGTTTGGACACTCTACATCAAGTTCACATCTTGTAGCAGGAGTATGTTAGTAATATTATAATGAACACAACTAAAAGTAAAAAGCAAACACATTTAGCAGTAATATCACTGTTTTACTATGGTAAACAGCTCTGAATAGTGAATAAAAATATTAAAAGTTATCCACTCACAACATATTAGGCAAAACTATCATGCATACACACACACACACACACACACACACACACACACACACACACACACTACACACACACACACACACACACACACACACACACACACACACACACACACACACACACACACACACACACACACACACACACACACACACACACACACACACACACACACACACACACACACACACACACACACACACACACACACACACACACACACACACACACACACACACACACACAAAGTAAGGTATGATTTCCTTTACATTTTGATATACTAGCAAAAATGCCCCCACATACATTAACTTCTATGAAATAAGATGCTTGTGTATTCGGAGGCAGACTGCATTTGTATGCTAATACATTAATTTTCATGAAATAAAATGCTTGTGTATGAGGATGCAGACTGCATTGTGTGTGTGTGTGTGTGTGTGTGTGTGTGTGTGTGTGTGTGTGTGTGTGTGTGTGTGTGTGTGTGTGTGATTTGTGTGGTATGTGTGTGTGTGTGTGTGTGTGTGTGTGTGTGTGTTGTTTGTTATGTATGTATGTGTGTGTGTGTGTGTTTGTGTTATGTGTGTGTGTGTGTTGTGTGTGTGTGTGTGTGTGTGTGTGTGTGTGTGTGTGTGTGTGTGTGTGTGTGTGTGTGTGTGTGTGTGTGTGTGTGTGTGTGTGTGTGTGTGTGTGTGTGTGTGTGTGTGTGTGTGTGTGTGTGTGTGTGTGTGTGTGTGTGTGTGTGTGTGTGTGTGTGTGTGTGTGTGTGTGTGTGTGTGTGTGTGTGTGTGTGTGTGTGTGTGTGTGTGTGTGTGTGTGTGTGTGTGTGTGTGTGTGTGTGTGTGTGTGTGTGTGTGTGTGTGTGTGTGTGTGTGTGTGTGTGTGTGTGTGTGTGTGTGTGTGTGTGTGTGTGTGTGTGTGTGTGTGTGTGGTGTGTGTGTGTTGTGTGTGTGTGTGTGTGTGTGTGTGTGTGTGTGTGTGTGTGTGTGTGTGTGTGTGTGTGTGTGTGTGTGTGTGTGTGTGTGTGTGTGTGTGTGTGTGTGTGTGTGTTATTGTTGACACTGTATTCCATATGAAACTTGTATTATTTACAAGACTACCATAATAAGATGAAAGAACAGATTGTATTGTGTACTTGAGACAACTAGGAGGTGCCAAGTCCAACAGTTTCAAAGACACCAAAATACTTTTGTTTTAAGTTATGACATCACAATCAGTATATTTTTACTTTTGGCATATTGTTTCATCACCATCAAACTGTATCAGATAGATGGACAACACATAGAGGGGGCATCATAGCTATGGCCTGGGTCGCTCTTGTGGAAACTGTCATAGATATGCGAGTGTCCATCTTATTTACGAACTTACTTACACTGAATGTGATGACACTGATGGCGAAATATCAAAGAAAAAGGCTAACTGACTATGAAAAACAAAAGATTTAAACCCATCCATCCTCATGTATGGTTATAAAATCATCCTAACACACAATTCCAACCCAGCATATCTATGTGATGTGCAAACCAAATGACATACCCCCGTTTCTCAAACATGTTGAGCAGAGACTGGAGATGGCACGTCTCTGTCCACGGTTACTCCGGATCAGGGAGTAGATGAAGCTGTTCAGACTGATGATGTTGTCGTCATCCGTGTGGATGCCACGGATCGGCTCAGATGGATCTTGCTGCAGGATTTTTGCAGTCTGTACGACATCTTGATTCCCATCATTGCCTTTATCTGGAGCACCAATGTAGCTGAGTTACAGGCATGTACCAATGACACCGCTAAATATGCCAAGTTCTAAATCCAAGGCCGATTGTTTCACTTTTTTAGTATTATGTTCTTCACAATTTAGCCCCCTTTTTTTAAACTTTCCCCTCGATTCATCATTAAGTGAAATATTTTTCAAACAATGGTAACTCAAACTGTTCCAATTGTTAGCCATATAACCCTATCGCACAGCAAATGCTACGTTAATTATTGTTTTCCCAAACCCCAAAAACCCCTAGTTATACACAGCTATTTGCTGTATTTACACAGGTTCTTCGATTATTATCACTACACGTAATTGTATTCTGCTACATGAATAATGTCATATTTCTGCAGATCGCACCGCATATAAGTCATTAAAGGCCAGCTTATCTGCAGGCAGTTATGGCCACAACAGATCAAGCTTCATCTGGTACAATGATTAAATGCGGGTCTACCATCTATCAGTGCCAATCTTTGTAACCCTGCTTGTCTGTCTGGTGTTAATTGTTGTTACCTGAATGAAGCCCGGGTACTTCTTTCGAGCTCTTGTACTTGTTGGTCAGCCTTTGTCTGATGGTGCTGTCGCTGTCTGTTCCCATACTGATCAAATTTCTTGCAACAGCCCCACACACCATCCATAATCTAGTCAACATGCATTCTTTCACATGCAGAGTGCATCGTACTTTATACTAATAACATTTATGTATTCATCAACCTATTTAAGCCTGTATCTCTAGATAACCCCCTTGTACTTCAAATTCAACACACCACACATGATTACCTACCTGCACTGGGTGCAGGGACAGTCATAGGGTGAGGGTGATTACACAAAAAGGGTGATTACCTACCTGTACAGGATGCATGAGGCCTTGTCGTAGGATGAGGGTGATGACACCGAGTGCAATCATCCTCACTTGTGAGTGATGATGGAAGAAAGACTCAAGTATCTGTTTGATGTACACCTGTATGATTGTGCTGGCCATACTGCAAGAGAAACACACAACTCAAACAAACGTCATGAGGGTCTTGTGTGGCAGATACGGAATTATACATGTCACCATATTAAATAAAAAACAAATAAGATCAATACTACTAGCTCGTATCCTCCCAAAAGGGTTAATGCACACGTTTACATGGTTTAAGCATTTACACTGCCACAATCTGATGCACTCATCACTGCACAATTCTCTCAAGTAAGAGAAAGGTCATTGTTATTCAGAAGTTCAAGGATGCAGACAAACATAAAAGGAGTCAAACGCATGTTGCCATCTTGGAGGATTTGCATGTTTCACTGCTACAAAACTTACCATATTAAATCTAGATAAAGGATCATATCATTTTATAGAAATGTTCACACAGGATACATCAGAATGTACACTGAAACAAAAACACTGTTAACTCATGCATTTCTCCAAAACTAGAGTTACTCACCAAAAACAGCCGTTTGACAGAACTAAGGAAGCACATGTGCTTCTGAAAACAGCAGTTTCCACAAGACAACTTACCCCGACTGTATATCGCCCATCTCCTTCAAATCCTCCTTGTTCTGCAGTTTCTTCCCTGTATCAAACAAACACATCAAATGTATTATTACAATCAATTTATTTCCATTTTTTAATAATTATTATTACATATCGCATTTATTTTCGTTGCTAGCAAAAATGCACTGCTCCAGACGATGATCTTTACCCCGGTCAAAAAAAATGCTAAATGTAACATTCAATTAACATATGTCTAATGTCCAGTGTAAACCCTACATTCAATGATGGTAAGAACAATCAACACAAATTGCAATTTTAAAGGCATTGCTTATCATCTGAGTTGGTATAGATTAATACATTAAGTCTGGGATGCACACCATTTAGAAGGAAAACATTGACATGCACACACATAAACCACCACCACACATTGTTGTGGATGTATGAAAGCAGTTTATTATTGTCAGAATATTAATAATATTATTACACCTAGTTCTGATGCAAACTCACGACACTGGGTATGACAATATTGAATATCTTGTTCATGGCTCTAAGAATGGTTTATTGTATGATTTAACTTACTTTGGAGAAAAAGTTTGTCGAGAGTACTCATCGACAAATTTTTCCATTACTTTAGCCATAACAAGGTATACCTACCTACATATGCTCAGTCAGATTTTTTTTAAAGTGATCATAAAATAACCATAGTCCATCATAGTTCACTTTCAATTAATTTCAATGTTAGACACTTCTTCATCTAAACATCTGTTTAATTCCCCAACAAGTTTAAAAAAAACCACCCACATAATCGTAATAAACAATAGGTGAAAATACAACAACGCCCTCAATCCTCCCTTTTTTACCAGGAGGGTGGGTCGACTACTGGCCAACTGGGGACTGCTGGGGTCCTTCTGGTGCTCACACATCAGCTGAGTGAGCACACCTGCAACCACAGCCACTCAGTATCACACAGGTGTAGTCACGACTGGCAGTGACTAGCGGCCAGTACAGGCATCTATTTAATAACTACCACCACTGGATTGAAGATTCTGTCGTTTTGGGTGAGCTTTGGAACAGTAGAGAGAAGAAACGAAATGGCATGCAGTAATGGGTGAAGGGATGTACAAAGGGAGGGAATGGGAAGGGTATGATGTCTTCAGTGTGTATTCTCAGAGATGACACTAAAGACAGAGGACTGGCTTATGAGCCTGGCAATAAATCCAGGTTTTGACAAGTCAACACGCCATGGATACCAAGATTGTAATGTAGTCACCAGTGCCCGGGATTGTGAGGATGATACACAACGCCAGTCTGCACAAGATAGGTCAGTGAATCACAGGTATATAAACTCTTTACTGTGCAAAAGCCTAAAACGCTGGTGCCCCCCCCCGTTGTGCAAAGCACCGAGATTTGAGAACCAGGATTTTTTTGATGCTGCAATGTTTTTATTTAACCAAAAGGATATTTCAAATCATCTGCCCACAGCAAATTAAAAAAAAAAAAGTATCCATGCAGTAAAGTTAATAGCACTGGCATGTTTACCCAACATACGTTTAGCTTCCAATACACCGACATCTATATTTCATCATCCTTTTACAATAATGCTAGAAATCAATACAGGTTTTTAATTAACAGGCTTTTTAAAATGTAGTTTTAATTGCAAATCTTCTCGACACGTACAACATTGTAGTACTGACCAACTGTATAACACTAATACTACCACATGATTGACTAAGGCATTAGCATGAAAACCAAGAGACAGAAATCGTCCTAGTTGGAATCTCGTCATTTCTCTTCAATCTCGTCATTTAAGAATGATATAATCACAAGATTGCTCAGAGCTGGGCAAAATTGGCATTCGTTAGTGATAATTTCAAGTGCTACATCCCTAGTAAAGTACCAGTTCTATATTAAGATACCACCAATGTTTGCAGCAGCTAGCTATGTGACTTTAAACAGTAATAACATAAACATGTTATAATTCATTACCACTGGTGTTGGGACCAGGACAGCCCCAACAAGGGCTGAGAATCAGTGACTTACCAGCATGCCGTGCTTGAGCACAAGTTTCATCATGTCTTCCTCGAGCTGAGCAAGGAAACTCTCGCCAGGGTGGTCCATGAGGGGCACTGCCAGTTCGAGGATCCTCGCAACATTGTGTAGCACCATGTAGTCTCCCGGCGTCTATACAACATCAAAAACAAAATGAAAAGAAGCTGCCCCCATATACAGTTAGCGAAATGCCCCCCAAACAATGTAATTATATGCACCTTGAAAACTTCACGTTTGCTGATGATTTTTTGTACCATATCGGGGAATAATATAAAACCAGTTCTACAGCAACTGTAATGAAGCATATTGTCTTTAAATTCAGGTGACTGTATCTCAGTTCTCCATACATTCTCCATAATTAAACCATTACAAGATGCTGCAAAAGAAAACAAAGAAAATATTCAGGATGCATGTTCGCTGTCAACTAAGTGTAACCATCACTTCAAAGGTAGTCAACATTTAGAAAGTTAATGCTGGCTTCAACACTTAGCCTGACTACATTTTGTAAGCATCGTACAATTTAAAGTTGACCAAATATCTCAGCATAGCACGGTTACATGTGCAAACAGCTTGGCTATGATGGCCAACTTTACATTGAGGTACGGCTGTATGGTGTTGGCTTGGTATCAGCAGTCTGGCTTCACCTTGCAGAAGAGGTAGAGTGTGTTGAAGCAAGAGATGAGTCGTGAACTGCACGTTGCACCTAGAAGCAGTAACACCACATGGGGGGGGGGGGGAAAAGGGGAGAGAGAGAGAGAGAGAGAGAGAGAGAGAGAGAGAGAGAGAGAGAGAGAGAGAGAGAGAGAGAGAGAGAGAGAGAGAGAGAGAGAGAGAGGAGCCCACACTACAACTAGATCTCCCACATTCTCCACCACTTCAACACGAGGGTGGTAATGAAAACAAATGATGTAAGTTCTTCACTTTAACCTTTACTCCCTGGAAGGCCTGTTAAAATTAACACAGACTTTACCCTGGCAATATTTACTTCTGCTTCGTACCTGCTTCGGCACTGTGTTCCTCTATGCGTAGGACGTTCTCAACGAGACAATTGACGATCTGTTCACAGGCCTGTTCAACAGGAGTGGAGTTGCTGTTCTCTTCTTTCTTGAAAAGCTGCACACAAAATAGAGAAAATCTGTTTCAACCTGAATTGTTGGAGCACATCAGTCTAGGCAATTTTTTATTATTATAAAGACCATGTCTGAGTAGTATTTGTATAACTTTAAAATATATTAATCACCTGCCGCATTGCATAGAATATGCCCATGACAATAACGTATTGCTTCATTGCAAAAACCATTTCAGAAAACAAATTACCAAGATACAGATAGTTCTTTAACAAAGAGGCCAATGGCTCAAGAGACCAATAATGTTTCCAATTTATGCATGGCTCTCTCTTGTGAGATGTATTTTTTATGACAACTATTTAAACTTCCTGTTGTACATAAACATACATTTTCGAGGAGCTGTTTGAACCAATCTGTGTCCCGGCACATGGTGACAACATCGGTGATGTTCATCACCCACTGCAGTTGTCGGTCCTCGTGACTGCCCCGCATCGACTGAAACGTGTCGTTGACAAGTTTCTGCAACAGACAAATGTACAGAAGGCGGTACTGACAACGTTATACATTATAGAATATAACAGATTGCTTATTAGATGTAATACATGTGATGCATGTTGGAAAGGAAAACTTACAAACTTATGCTCTTATATGATGTGGTATCTAGTTTTCAGAAGTGTGTAAAGCACTTTACACTTCACCACCGGGTTTATTCACCCTAACACCGGCTTCACTTCTCTGGGAAGCATTCAGATATGCTGCAATTAATGTGCAGACAAGATAGACTGATCACAATTGTTCACACAATAATAAACCCTGTCCCCTCTGTACCTTAGATGGCATTCTAATCATTAGGTTGTCCACATCTATGTACATTTCTCCCAAAGAATGTGTCATACTGAAAACTCTTGATTTCAGGGAGAGAAATATTACCTTGATCCCTTCCTCATCATTGACCCTCCGAATCATTCGCACACACATCTCTGGGATTTCATGTTATACGGTTAAAATTATTCCCATTTTGGAAATTGATAAGTGCACTTATGCATCGTTTATATCGACCATGAGGCATTTTTAAACCAGAAAAAAGCATGATACGTGATGCGTTATCACATGAACACAAGTTGCCGCTTGCATATTTGTTGTCATTCAATTAATGGTGGGTAAGAGAAAGTTTCGCCTGGTAGTACTATAGTCTGCGTCAAAGAAAGCAAAAAAGGACCGGACAAATTTAAGGCAAGTTAAACGTAAGTTTTTCAACGGTTTTTTTTTTACATCTGTAGTGGAGCCTGACATCACACCATTAATGATGGTGCCTCGTGACAGTCGTGTCAACTGTAGTTTATGTCACAAATTTCTTCACCTCTGGCTAACATAAATCCCATAGATTAGGTTAAACACAAAATATGTTCACATACACACATATATCCAGAGCTTAAGTCAATAATTTGGTAACACGCTCACGATTCCATCGATACCCACGTGACACAACGCGTACGCTAACTGGGTTAGCAATGATGAAACTTCAAAACTTTTGAATGGCTCAAAACCATCTTGCTAACCCACGCACACCAAAAATTTCTTCACCACAGATTAAAATAAACATCCTAAATTACCGTAAACACAAATTTTTTCAATATACCCACACCTATCCCAGCTAGTGAATCTACGTGGTTATCACGTGGCAGCCACGTGGCGTTATCGTGGCTACCACGTCGAAAACGTTACGTCGAAACGACGTGATTTTGTCGAGTCGCAGCTACATCGTCGCCACGTTTTCCACCACGTTTATACCACGTTATAGGTGTCATTTTCTACGTGGATACGACGTGATTTTGTAGGTCGCAGTTACGTGGTCAACACGTGAAAATTTCACATATATATCACATTATTATCACGTTTCCACCACGTTTATACCACATTATAGGTGGCATTTTCTACGTGGATACGACGTGATTTTGTAGGGTCGCAGTTACGTGGTCACCACGTGAAAAATTCACATATATATCACATTATTATCATGTTTCCACCACGTTTATACCACGTTATAGGTGGCATTTTCTACGTGGATACGACGTGATTTTGTATGGTCGCAGTTACGTGGTCACCGCGTGAAAATTTCACATATATATCACATTATTATCACGTTTCCACCACGTTTATACCACGTTATAGGTGGCATTTTCTACGTGGATACGACGTGATTTTGTAGGGTCGCAGTTACGTAGTCACCACGTGAAAATTTCACATATACATCACGTTGATGTCACGTTTACTATACGTTACACTCATACAAAACAGTCTTGTATTTAACGTTGGGTTGATCGCAATAATCGAGCCCCAAAACGTACAACAGTACTTATTCATAATTGGTATATGAAACGATGACAATCACGATCATCCCAACACCGCGATGAAAACTCGCTACATCGGCGCCACATGTTAAATAGTTCAGATTGAATACATCTATCACTCGCAAGGTGACGCCAATGTGGCTGTTTTCCTCGCGATACGAAGTTACACTCCGCGCGTGTTCGTCGGCGTTGTGCACTCCACGGTTACGTCGTCGAGTTTCACCGACACTATTTTCGTCGTTCCCTTGGCATTTCGTCTCCATTGTTCAGTTTCCGTTATTGTGGCATAACGCTGACTTTAGATAAAACACAAGTTATGTTTTTTTAATAAACAAACAACACAACAGACTAACTTTTGCAAGAAATGTAAAACATTTTAATTATCGATGTAATTGGTACATCATAGAAATGATAATTTGATAGTAATTCACTTCACTTCACTTTCAGATGAAAGTTCTGTCGAGGCAGGCAATATCTGTTTCTTTGGAGCCGGTGCCTAAACAGAAGAACATTTAAAACTATCATTTAATTAAACTATTTAACAATAAAACAAACAATATTTATTCTATTAAATGTACCGTGAGTTAGAAAATCTTAAGATTAATCATTGTATCAACATATTTCACGAAATCAAAATATGATTCGAGGCATGATATTGTTTCAAACCAAGATTTAACTGGTGACACCACCGACACCTCATGCACTTTCGAATTAAAAAAAACATTGGAAATCTAAGACAACAAAGACAGAATACAGAGATGATCAGCATCACTGACATGCTAACAAGTGGACAACCAGGTACACATGATCCACGTTAATTACCTTAATTGTTAGTCTTGGTCAATCATAACACCATTACTACTTGTTGTATCTAGCAAAGTGCAATGCATTTTCATTTCCTATAGCCTAATTGCATGGGGAAAGAAACTATACTTAAGTATAGCCACTTTTTACAAGAAGACACAACGACCCTAGTCTATATCAGAATTCTTAATTACCTTATACTTCGGCCCTCCAAATTTCTTTGGCGCATGCTTGAGAGTGTCGGCAATTTCGGCCTCTACCTGGAAGACCTTGTCATTCCGATGGTTCCTCAGGCAAGCTTCTAGAGAAAAGAAAGTGCAACAAACTGTTATATTAAAGAAGGTTAGATGAATATGTATCAATAGACAAAAAACACTGAAACGTTAATTTATTATGGTAAGGAAAAGTAGCTTCAAGTCTGATGGGGCACAATGGTCGAGCATTTAGTGTTGCATGGACAGTCATTCAAAGAAACTTGGGTTCAAATAATTGCGCCAGCCATGCAGTGGATCAGTATAGTTTTACCGTTTTATCCACCATGTTGAAACATGAGCATCCTCCCCATCTGACTTGTATTTTTCGGTTGGTTTCTTCTATCTTGTGTTTATGCCAAATGAAGTAAAAATATTCCATGCAGGTAAATGGAAAACTGGACATAGACTGAAGGACTCACCGAGTGGCAAAATGATGTTGATCGTATATGTTGGTAGAAAAACATTTTAAATTACAAGACAACAATCAACAATAATCATGTTATTATATAACAATGGCATACTGTTTATGATGTAATTAAACTTACTGTTTATTTTCCTGGCGATTGGCAGGTCGATAAATGCGATCTTGCCCTTCTTCCCCTTCAGGCTGTACCACACCATACAAAACATTTGTTCCGATATTTCTTAGCACAGCGGGTGTCGTAAATGATGAAATATTTGTGGCCCGGGCACTCCTTGGACTGTGGTCTGCCTGGAGGCTTATCGGCCACGGCCGAAGGGGCGGATGCCTGCACTTAGTGTAATTTAATCCCATTTCAATGATGACAAATTGCATTGCCAGAGACTAGGACTGGGAAGTCCACAGACATCCCTGTAACCTATACTGCCCTTATCTAGATGAAAGACGTAACAACTTTATCACTGTCACTGCTTCATCCGTTCTTCCCGCCAAAACTCACCAGAGTTTATTCCTGATTCTCAATTTGCCAAACAGTCTACGTGCATACAATTTATGTCAATTATTTTATTTGGATTGTAAAATGTAATATACATACATATATATATATATATATATATATATATATATATATATATATATATATATGTATATATATATATATATGTATATGTATATATATATACATATATATATATAATTATGAGCTTAACCACAAATTACAAAATAGTTAAACTGAACCTAAAATAACATTGTAGAGCATTCACACATTCCCTACCTTTATATATATAATTATATATATATATATATATAACTATATTATACATACATATGTATGTACATTGTATATTATATGCATCATCTTTATATATATATATATATATATATGTATGTATATTATAAATGCTTACACACACACACACACACGCACGCACGCACGCACGCAGGCACGCAGGCACGCACGCACGCACGCACGCACGCACACACACACCAGTGACAACACACACTTATACTTACGCATCCAATTTCACTCCTTGTGGGTGTATGTGTGTTCACGCATGTGTACCCATGTCTGGACATTATGTGTGTGTAATCCTTTACAATAAGTATGTATTGTATATAATATTAGTGCACATACACGGGCATACACACATGCAAGCATATTCGTCATCGCTTTATCAACAGAGTCGCCAATTTTCAAATTAGTGTGATTTTGTGTGTGTGTGTATGCGTGTGCGTGTGCGTGTGCGTGTGCGTGCGTGTTTGTGTGTACCTGCAGGTACTCATACAAGGGGGTACGACACATACAAACATGGGTACACAAACGATTATACACACGGGTACACGCATGGCGGACGCAAGCACGCACGCACACACACACATACACACACACGCACAAGCTGCACGTTATTACGATATGTAACAGTCTCCTAGTGAGATCACCGCTATGTACCACGTATTTTCCATTTGTATAAGTGGCGCTACCATGGTCAGCAGATTGTCAAGTAAGGTGGCATTCTTAAGATTGTTTTAGCTGTCCTGTTCCATTTGGCGCAGATCTTGAATTTCCTCGCCGCATTCTTTGTCTTGGTTTTCCGTATTCGATGACGTCGGCGGTGACGACATCATAATGATGCAACTATCACTACCGCCAGCCCCAAGCTTAAAATTCCTTCCTCTGTTAACGGCGTGATTCTTGTGAAACGTTCTCTCAGGTAAACACCGAAGGGGTAAACACTGATCCCCCGTAGACGAGTCGAACTGATCCTCCGTAGAGAAGTCAAACTTATCCCCCGTAGACAAGTCGAACTGATCCCCCGTAGACAAGTCGAACTGATCCCCCGTAGACAAGTCGAACTGATCCCCCGTAAACAAGTCGAACTGATACCCCGTAGACAAGTCGAACTGATCCCCCGTATACAAGTCGAACTGATCCCCCGTAAACAAGTCGAATTGATCCCCCGTAGACAAGTCGAACTGATCCCCCTTAAACAAGTCGAACTGATCCCCCGTAGACAAGTCGAACTGATCCCCCGTAGACAAGTCGATGAACTGATCCCCCGTAGACAAGTCGAACTGATCCCCTGATATATATATATATATATATATATATATATATATATGTCGAATCAGTTGTGCAAATCGAGAAAACGGCAGTTTGGCTTGTCTACGGGGGATTAGTTTGACTATAATATTATGTGTGCGTGTATACATACATATACATATATATGTGTGTGTGACCTGAAATACATATCAATTTATTGTTGGTCTGGTGCTAATTCTTAAATAAACAAAGGCCTTTATGTCATGCTATTTAAAATAGTTATGTTGGCTACATGTTACATATATCTGAACATGGGCCATAGCCTGCCCCAATCACACACAGAAAATGTGGAGGGTAGACTTCGGACTCATAACAGCTTGCCTGACAAGATGCAGATATTACAGATGTGCCTGTATATGACTTTCCAATCCCATCTTTTGGCAAAGAAATTTGTCATCACTCAAATGGAATCAAATTACACAAAGTGCAGGAAACTGCTGGACTAAGATCAAGTTGCGCTCTGCGGCCAACCAAGCAATTTATCTAGTGATTTTCCATTGGGTGGTCGGAAGTTTATATCTGAACTGGTATATTAATTTCACTACTGTAGGTTTTTTTAGTATGTACAGAGGAGCGATCAGTCTCGCTATATGCCTGTAAATTTGATTGTTTTAACTGAAAAAAGTGGGGGGACATTTCCTATGCTGTCCCCTTGATCAAGCTGAATATTCCACAGTTTGCTCATGTGCAGTTAAAAACGGGTTAGTAAAAACGTTTATTTTTGTTTTTACGAAGAGATGGCCTTTTACCCAGGCCACAAGTGCCGCAATTTTCGTCTGATGCTTGCGACACTTGAAGTGACAAATGTGTTGCTGGCACCACATGGCCGCTGGCTGAAATTGTTCGCAACCTCCAGCGCTCGATGATGGAGATGACCCCACTGGCACAGCCACGCGTATTATATTTCACATTCCATCACTGGAGGTGGAGGCAGCAACGGTGACATGATGAGGTCAGTTGTTTGCGCGCGCCAAAAATATTTCATGAAAGCTTGCTTTCTACTGGTTGTTGTTTGTGCAGCAATTTATTTTACGTTTTGACTTTAAGTGCTAGATACAGTAGTCAACTATCATACGAGGAATTGACAAGCGTCTTAAGGTATGTATAGGAGATACTTATTTACTAAAAATGTGTTGAATTAATATGGCGTAAACAGACAGATGATGTAAAGTGAAGTTGTAGTATTTTTTCTGGTCTGGGACCGGGTTGATAATGGCCATTTGTTATGTTATGTAGTAATTTGTCATGTAGTAATTTGTAATGTACAATATTATCTTTATTGGTTCATAGTTTAATGTCATTTAAACTAGAGTACATACTAGGCCTACTAAATTACATTGGGATTCTCTAATAAATAGCACTGCACTAAATAAAATGTGGTACTTAACAATATTAATAGTCTTGTGTACTTTTCAAAATGTTTTCTGAATAACTAGAAACCCACATTATCTAATGTATCTCTCACATTTTATAACTATTTCAGGTGAAGATGCCATCAAAACAGAGAAGTGGTCGCACCCCCAAAAAAAATCAGAAAAAGGATCATTTGCCCCAGTATTGCTGATATCGGCCCGATATCAGTTCCGACATTGGGCCGGTATCAGCCCTTGCGATCTCGTTCCCGTCATGAATGGTGCTGCCATCTTACGGCAACATAATTAATTATTAGAGCAAGAAATGATTGCGCCATCTCACGGCGTTTATGTAATCGAGGTTTGTGCAGAAGAGTGGCGCCGCTATTTGTGAGTGTGGTGTACTAAAGGAAAAGTAGCCGAATCAAAGCATTTTAGGCCGGAACATTCTTTATCCTTTACTATTAGAGTGATACCAAGCAAGATAATATGGCTATGTTATTGAAAGAGACATTATTATTGTTATGTTGATTAGACCAAGTCGTGGCAACAGCTCTTAAGAGCTACATACTCTAATACCATTTTATTTCACAAATTAACGACCACTTTCTTGCCACATGGCATGCAGTTTATTGATACACGTGATAGTTCAGTAACACGATCACAACACTTGTTGGGGAATTGTTGATTTTAACCCTTAATATGGTATTCTAATGTTACAAAATGTGATATTATTACTATAAAATGATAATACTGATTCTGAACAAATGTATTGGTTGTCACACATATATGCACCATGTATACATATTTTCAAGTGGCTGCACCTACTATTTGGAATATCCTTCCTTTTAATGTTAGATCAGCTGGCAATATAACTTAACTCAACTGTCACATAAAACACACCTTTAAAACATTGTCACGCATGGTCACGACTCTACCACGTCAATTCCACTTTCACCAAACTGCCACCATTTTACAACGTCACATGTGGCCATGACTCTACTACGTCAATACCACTTTCACCAAACATCTACCATCTTGCAACGTTGTCACAGGTGGCCACGAATCTACCACGTCAATTCCACTTTCACCAAACTGCCACCACTTTACAACGTCACAAATGGCCACGAATCTACCACGTCAATACCACTTTCACCAAAATGCCACAATATTGCAACGTTATCACGCACGGCCACGAATCTACCACGTCAATTCCACTTTCACCAAACTGCCACCATTTTACAACGTCACAAATGGCCACGAATCTACCACGTCAATACCACTTTCACCAAACTGCCACCATATTGCAACGTTATCACGCACGTCCACGAATCTACCACGTCAATTCCACTTTCACCAAACTGCCACCATTTTACAACGTCACACATAGCCACGAATCTACCACGTCAATACCACTTTCACCATACTGCCACCATATTGCAACATCATGGTCACGGCTCTTCCACGTCAATGCCACTTTCACCTAACTGCCACCTCATGGCCACGTGACTATGCCACGTCACTGCCACTTTCACGTAACCGCCACATTTTTTCAACGTGGTAACCACGTGGTGTGTTAGCTGGGATACTGCTTAACCAGACTTGTTTTGTGACGCACCCACGTAATTTCACCGAGATCCAACCCATGACAACGGTAAAACTTCATGCTGTTTGAATGGCTCAAAACCATCTTGCTAACCCGCGCACACCAAAAATTTCTTCACCACAGATTAGAATAAACATCCTAAATTACCCTAAACACAAATGATTTCAATATACCATAACACATAGTTTGGTAAATTGTTAATGAAACACAGCTATGTTATAATATCTGTGAAATCTAGCTTAATTTTGGTCAAATTTTTAAAATAAAACAACGTAAATAAAGTTCAACTTACCACCAAGTTGGAGCCGCCATCCGATGACGTCAATCATAAAAAATGCGCGCGAATCAGAGAGTTAAACCAAAACGGTACCCAGATCCAAGTAAAAGGAACGACGCTGCAGCTACGCGGTTTTGCGCGCACGCAAAATCACCGCCGCAGCAGATTTTGTTGAAGTGCCTACTAGGCACTTCAAAAAGATCACATAACTGTTAATTTTATTACGATATTTTTATTAGATCCAAAGTTATTGCAATTTAAAGATGGAAAAATTGCGCGAAATTTGTGTATCTCTTATAATGGTAAAATGAGCTCATTTTTGTGTTTTCTGTTGATAAATATTTGAATAAAAGTGACTTTAAAATGGCATAACTTTGTTATTTATATGACTATTAAAATACTTTTTGCAGTGTTTTGAAATGCATTGAATGGAGTAATAAATTTGCTATATTGATTTTTTTGCACTAATTAATTCAGTTAATTAGTTAATATTAGTTAAGTAGTGCACAGTGGTAACAGACCAACACATTCTAATCAAGACCAACAGAGTCCATAAATATGAAGATATTTATACATATTATGCTTGATTAGAATGTGTTGGTCTGTTACTACTGTGCACTACTTAACTAATATTAACTAATTAACTGAATTAATTAGTGCAAAAAAATCAATATAACAAATTTATTACTCCATTCAATGCATTTCAAAACACTGCAAAAAGTATTTTAATATTCATATATAACAAAGTTATGCCATTTTAAAGTCACTTTTATTCAAATATTTATCAACAGAAAACACAAAAATGAGTCATTTTACCATTATAAGAGATACACACATTTCGGGCAATTTTTCCGTCTTTAAATTGCAATAACTTTGGATCTAATAAAAATATCGTAATAAAATTAACAGTTATGTGATCTTTTGAAGTGCCTAGTGCTTCAACAAAATCTGCTGCGACAATGTTTGCATTGGCAAAACGCTGTGAAATTCCCAGATGTTCCACTTCGCTGGATCTGGAAATTACCTGAACTCTCTGATTTATGCTTAGCATTTTTATGATTTGTCATCGGATGGGCATTTCCAGCACTGGTGGTAAGTTGAACTTTATTTACGTTGTTTTTATTAAAATTTATTAAATAAGCTAGATTTCACTGATATTATAACATAGCTGTGTTTCATTAACAATTTATAGGCTATGTGTTATGGTATATTTGAAAATCATTTGTGTTTAGAGTACAATTTAGGATGTTTGTCTAATGATTGAAAATTTTGGTGATATCGCGCGGAAGCAAACGGCATGAGAGTTTTACGTTGTCATGGGGTTAATCTCGATGAGAAGTAAATGTGGGTCGTCTCTTGGACAAGCAATATGCACCAGCGTGGTGCGTTGAAAAATAATAATGGCGTTAAATGAGAAATCAAGGTGATGAATTAGGAGAGTGGCTCATTGGCGACGGAGGAAAAACGTGACCATGATATTTATGTATATGGCGTGTAAACCCATGAAAGTAGTATTGGCGTGGCAGATTCATGATATGTAAAACAATGTGGTTGATGAGTGAGTATGGCCATCGTGTGCGAGCAATATGAGTGTGAGTTTGGTGAAAGTTATTGGCGTGGTAGGTTCGTGGCCATTTGTGACGTGGTGTCGAATTTGGTGAAAGTGGGACCCGACGTGATTCGTGATGCGTCTTATAACGCGTTGCAATAACCGGCATTTTATTGAAAGTGTGTGGCGTGTGGAAATTCATTGGCCCATTTGTGGCGTTGTAAAAGTGGCGTTTGGCGAAATTTAATAATAAATTCGTGGCCATCATGTTCTCGTGCAAGATGAAACAGATATTTGGTGAGTGTGTTGACATGAAGCCGTCATGGCCACATGTGGCGTTGTAAAAATGGCCAATTTGAGTGGGGTGGCGATATTTGTAAATTGATTATGCACTGTTTTTAATGTTTTATGTGACAGTTGAGTTAAGTTATATTGCCAGCTGATCTAACATTAAAAGGAAGGATATTCCAAATAGTAGGTGCAGCCACTTGAAAATATGTATACATGGTGCATATATGTGTGACAACCAATACATTTGTTCAGAATCAGTATTATCATTTTATAGTAATAATATCACATTTTGTAACATTAGAATACCATATTAAGGGTTAAAATCAACAATTCCCCAACAAGTGTTGTGATCGTGTTACTGAACTATCACGTGTATCAATAAACTGCATGCCATGTGGCAAGAAAGTGGTCGTTAATTTGTGAAATAAAATGGTATTAGAGTATGTAGCTCTTAAGAGCTGTTGCCACGACTTGGTCTAATCAACATAACAATAATAATGTCTCTTTCAATAACATAGCCATATTATCTTGCTTGGTATCACTCTAATAGTAAAGGATAAAGAATGTTCCGGCCTAAAATGCTTTGATTCGGCTACTTTTCCTTTAGTACACCACACTCACAAATAGCGGCGCCACTCTTCTGCACAAACCTCGTTGTCATATATGCCGTAAGATGGCAGCACCATTCATGACGGGAACGAGATCGCAAGGGCTGATACCGGCCCAATGTCGGAACTGATATCGGGCCGATATCAGCAATACTGGGGCAAATGATCCTTTTTCTGATTTTTTTTGGGTGCGACCACTTCTCTGTTTTCATCTTCACCTGAAATAGTTATAAAATGTGAGAGATACATTAGATAATGTGGGTTTCTAGTTATTCAGAAAACATTTTGAAAAGTACACAAGACTATTAATATTGTTAAGTACCACATTTTATTTAGTGCAGTGCTATTTATTAGAGAATCCCAATGTAATTTAGTAGGCCTAGTATGTACTCTAGTTTAAATGACATTAAACTATGAACCAATAAAGATAATATTGTACATTACAAATTACTACATGACAAATTACTACATAACATAACAAATGGCCATTATCAACCCGGTCCCAGACCAGAAAAAATACTACAACTTCACTTTACATCATCTGTCTGTTTACGCCATATTAATTCAACACATTTTTAGTAAATAAGTATCTCCTATACATACCTTAAGACGCTTGTCAATTCCTCGTATGATAGTTGACTACTGTATCTAGCACTTAAAGTCAAAACGTAAAATAAATTGCTGCACAAACAACAACCAGTAGAAAGCAAGCTTTCATGAAATATTTTTGGCGCGCGCAAACAACTGACCTCATCATGTCACCGTTGCTGCCTCCACCTCCAGTGATGGAATGTGAAATATAATACGCGTGGCTGTGCCAGTGGGGTCATCTCCATCATCGAGCGCTGGAGGTTGCGAACAATTTCAGCCAGCAACACATTTGTCACTTCAAGTGTCGCAAGCATCAGACGAAAATTGCGGCACTTGTGGCCTGGGTAAAAGGCCATCTCTTCGTAAAAACAAAAAAAACACTAACCCGTTTTTAACTGCAAAGAGCAAATGTGGAATATTCAGCTTGATCAAGGGGCACAAAAAGTCCCCCATTTTTTCAGTTAAAACAAAGAAACTTTCAGGCAAATAGGCGCCACTGGATCAGTATAGTTACCTTTATAATTTATACCAGTTCAGATATAAACTCCCCACCACCCAATGGAAAATCGTAGATAAATTGCTTGTTGCCAAAAAACAAAATATTCTTAGCAGGAATGGAAAATGGCATGACTAAGATCCATTTGAGTGAGAAAATTTCTTTGTATATGTTGGGAGAAATTTAAATAAAGACAAAAAAACAATCATTTTTTCAGGCAACAATGGGGTCTGTAATCTACTCACACTTTTCTGTGTTTTGATTCGGCGATTGGCAGGTCGATAAATGATCATGTCCACATAACTATTGTAAACACCATACAAAACATTTGTTTATTTTAGAAGGTCGAAAATAAATTATATTTTAGTTCAGGTCACAACCTTGGATTGTGGTCTGCCTGGAGGCTTCGGCCAAAGGCAAATAATCCCACCCTTTGACAAGCCAAATTTATATGAAATTTGCCAGAACTGGCTGGGAATCCACAGACATCCCTGTAACCTATATCCCTTATCTAGATGAAAGACGTAAAATTATATATACTATATATATATATCATATATTTACCAGAGGATTCCGATTTCGAATTGTCCAAACAGTCTACGCATCAATTATGTAAATATTTTTTTGGATTGTAAAATATATCATACATATATTATGAATTGTTATATATATTATATATATAATATTAATTTAAATAAATTATATAATAATTCATAAGGGGATCAGTTCATTGTCTAGGATCAATTGACTGATATTATTATATATATATATATATATATAATAATATGTATCAGACTCTTACTGACACAGAGAACAGAAAAACATCAAGATATCAACAAACAACATACATAACGAGACACATCCACACAACCACACACACACACACACCAGCGACACACACCACAAACACACACACACCGGAACACCACTTATACTTACGCATCCAATTTCACTTGTGGGGATGTTGACGATGTGTACCCATGTCTGGAAATTTTTGTAGATCTTCATAAGTGTATGTATATAATATTAGCACTGGCACACATGAAGATTCGTCACGCTTTATCACAGAGTCGCCAATTTTAAAATTTTGGTTTGGGTGCGGTAGTGTAGTTGCATCATTATGTGTCGTCAGCCGACGTATCGTAGGAAACCAAAACAAAAAATGCGGCGAGGAAATACAAGATCTGCGCCAAATGGAACAGGACAGCTAACAATCTTAAGAATGCCACCTTACGCAATTTCTGACCATGTACACACTTATACAAATGGAAAATACGTGTACATAGCGGTGATCTCCTAGGAGATGTTACATATGTAACAACGTACTTGTGCGTGTTTTATTATGTGCGTCATGTGAAGTGAGGGTTGCGTTCCTCATGCGTGTACCCGTGTGTATAATGTTTTGTGGCCAGTTTGTATGTGTCCTCCCCATTCTATGGTCCTTTGGGGTACCATTCACGCGGTGACGACCTAATGAGCAACCACACCGCCAGCCCCAAGCAAATTCCCCTCGAAAGGTGATTCTGTGAAACGTTCTCTCAGGTAAACACCAAGGGAAACACTGATCCCCTAGACTCGAATGATACCCGAGACGAAAACTATCCCCCTAGTGTGAATGCCCCCGTATGACTAATATTATACAATACACTTATGAAAGGATTACACACACATAATGTCGACATGGTACACATGCGACGAAGACACATACACCAAAGTGAATGATCCTAATATAATGTATCCTATGTATAATGAAATGATCCCCTAATGTAATATTTACATATAATATAAGTGTACTGCCTAGAATAATAACCTATATATATATTTGTTTTTTTTAAATAAATAATAAAACTATTTTAAATATATAAACAAAATAAAAATTTAAAAATTTTTAAAAAAATTATATATATATATATATATAATTATATATATAAATAAAATTTTTTTAAATTTTTTATATTATTTTTAAAGACTCTTTTAAAATTTTTTTAAAAATTTTTAAAAATTTTAATTAAATTTTTTATTTATAAATATATATATATAATATATATATTAAATTTTACAATCCAAATAAAAAAAAAAGGTTATG
>JAODUO010002313.1:0-2500 GCA_025642075.2 Ridgeia piscesae
TAAAATGAATTAGGGTATTGCTAGTAAGCTCAAGAAATGTTTATTAATTTGATTGAACCATTCTGAAAGCTGTCAAACATAAACATCTTGTCTAAAACCTCTAATGACAATTCCAGTCCCTGCATTCACATATTTGGGTTGTCATCTCATAATGGATAACCAGAGAAAATGTCAATTAGATTATTATTGTGAAAAGACTAGGCACTATAATTTACTCTATGATCCATTCTATACTTTGGCCAGTTGTAGGAACTATGCACTATGTTCACAAATATACCTGCAATTTTCACTACATAAAAATTATAATGGTTCCATGTATCTATAAGTAATGATAACTATTTTTTTTAAATTTATAGTGCTACTTTGTTTGATGTTGTATTGTTGCTTCTTATTTGACGTTTATTGCAACATAATTATATAAAATGTATGCACAGTGTACTTACTTGTGTGTTGATGGATCTAGTTGCCAGTTATCTATCTGTATATGGTTCAGTGCAACCAATACATTCCGAAGCACCAGTTGCTCGAAGCAGAGAATTTCAAATCCGACTTTTCATAATACACAGCAGTCCATCTGTAATAAAAAATCGAACATTAAGAAATGTTTTATATGAAGCATTGCAAACATGGATTATTATTCTGAATGAACATAATTTCACAAAGCATGAATTCTGACACATTTCCTGTATTCATCTCGTCACTAATATCTCTGGGTTCTTTGAAACAAACTCATTATCTATGTTTATATATGAATCCATAAGACACATGCAACATGATGAGAAGATAACCGTGTAGAAGATAACCCTGTTCAAATAAAATAATCGTAACTGCCTGCCATTGCTGTGTAGGCGGTGCATTTAGATCATGATATATGAATCAATGTAGCTGCTATTATTACAAATGTGATGGGTGTCCACACCTGGGGGATGCAAAAAAACAGCAAGGTATTGACTATTCATTTGTATGGATTTTTCCCCACAATAGACACACCTGCACAATTGTGGGACCTGATTGATTAAATTTCATTGGAGCTATTCAATACAATTTATGCTAAATGATAAACCCCACCAAGTCTTAACAAATGTGTTATTACCATAAAACGTAATATGTGACACATACTTAGTCTAATAGTTGAATGCGGCAAGCCTGAGGTCACTGAGGTGACCCGGCTGGTCCAAGCTAAGCGATCATATTTCGCTTGTCATAATAATACGATCATTACGCAGTCCGGACCTCAGGATAATAATATTTAAGCAATAACAATAATAGACAACTTAATATTTACCTTCATCAATATGATCCGCGCGTTGCCGAGTTGCAGCCATTTCATGACAGCAGACAAACTTGTCACCGCGTCAACAAATTGGTTCGGCACCGCCACCAGTTGACACCGTCTCTGCTAGTTTTGTTTTTGTACGTTCAGCTTCCCGTGTGTCTTTCTTTTCGTGGTCACTCGCCTCTAGTGTATCTTCCAATACGTGCCTTTGTCTTTGCGGCTGGAATCTATATCCATATATTTCTGCATCCGTTAAATGATCCGATTTAGATAATCCATAACAAACACGCCATTTTTATTTTTCTCTGCGCACAGCGCCTCCAGACGGATTTATTAATAACTAATCTGTGGAGAAGCCTCAGCTTACTGACGTCATTCTTCGTCGACAATGGCGTAGCTCATAGTATTTCGATGGCTGGGTGTTCAAAAATATTTTTTCAGGTAAACGGCTGGCGTTAAAAAATTGAGTATATGTGGAAATTGTTACTTTATATTAACTCTATTAGGTGTACGCCACGAAACCGTTGCCTTTTTTTGCCCTTTAAAGTTCAAACTTGCAGGCCGGTGGAGTAGTGACTGCTCCACACGTACTGGGTCTAAATAAGCCTATTCTTGTATTTTGAGCTATGATATTTAACGAGCGTAATATATGATTTTCACCACACAGTTGTCACATAAATCGTGAGCGATTTGCGGCCTTACGAGAGTATCTGTAGCAGGATATATAAATTATTTGTAAATAGCAGTATGGTCTCGCATGCGATTATTTTGTAATTCCTGTAGCGGTCGGCTCGCACGCATAAAGTCTTTACCGGCTATTACGCATGCAAGGCCGGACAATTTAAAAATACTGTCTAGTTCCCGCTACCTATACTCTCGCAAAGGCGCAAATCGCATAAGATTTAGGCAAAAATCATAAGGTGTATGACGGGCGTAAGTCAGTGACCCGGGCTGCGATCACGCAAATCGGAACCCAATATTCGGGATGGTTGTCACGAACTCTGTTGCTGGCATCGGTTCACCACCAGCAATAAACCAACAATATTGACATAACTGAGCACATTGATAGAAATTCATGTTAATGATGCAAAAACCGACATGGACCAAATGTGTCTACATATGTATAGTGAGGGATCGAACTTAACGCTCGCCCGCCTGGAGCGAGTAGAATTCCCTGGGGATGAGTAACGTTTGCCCTGCACTAGTCCGTCCTTTGCCACTGAT
>JAODUO010002313.1:5000-25000 GCA_025642075.2 Ridgeia piscesae
GATACGGAGTTGAACAAAAGGTGAGGAATTATTGCCACAATACCAGAAGTGTCCGACCTCATTAACTTGGGACTCTCACGCTGTTTTTGTGTCTCATGTGCCACTTAAATTCGACAGAAGACTATATTTGAGTTTTTGTCAAATAAATCGTTGTTTCAACTGAAAAACACAAAGCCTGATACACATGTGCGTGTGTTTTTAAATGTTAATTACGTTACTTGTTACGACACAACGTCTTGCCGACATTGCCATGTCGTTGAGTATCCTTCAAAAAGCGAGAAACCACGGCCTTACGACGTTATCTGCCATGACAGGTACAAGAGTGAAGTCATAAGCAAGCTGCAGATGAGACGTGAACTGGAAATGTTGCAGCGGGAATTGGAATCGGTTGGGTCTCCGGTGGTCTTCTGTCACAATGATCTGCTTCCGGCCAACATTGTGTACGATGAGAAGAAAGGTGGGTTAAGATTAATAAAATTGAAGAATATAGAATATAATAATTGTAGAATATAATAACTATGCATGGTAGTTGATGAAAACTGTGTTCCTAGCTATGAATGTTATCAGCAATTTCTTATTTATACTTGTAATAAGTATACAAAACGGTTTACTACTGTATGCGAACATTAATTACTTGAAAATGCGTTGGATTTCTCAGTTTTTGTAATTTATGTGGTACTTATATAGTAATGACATTAGTGACTTAATAGTTTACCCAAACCATAAAATTATTATTCTCAAAAGGGCGATATATTCGCGTAATTGAGCAACATGACTGTTCGTTCTTTGTCCTTTCGTATACTAGTTTGATCACTTATGCAAAAATAGGCGCTGGTGGTGATGATGTGTAACTGAAGACCTCATTAGGAGAAAACACTCTTCTTGATAATGATCGAGCGAACGAACGAATAGCGGAGTGTTATGGAGTGTGTATGCTTTGGGGTAGAACTGATGAACAAAGAATACGAATTGGATTCGAGGGATTTAGATAGATGCAGACTATTTGGTTTCCTGTTTCAGGAGTATTAGCCTTCATTGACTTTGAATATGCCGCATTCAACTACGAAGGGTTCGCGATTGGCAGTCACTTTGCAGAATATGTCGGTAAAGTGTCAATAACCTAGCTGCAAGTTTATATTTATTACCGTTGACAGTCTGATAGCAGAAGTAATGTTCGGCTACTTCTTCTGTGTTATTTAGTAAATTGTTATGCGCCGTTTTCTATATAATACGTGTGGTTTAATTAATCAATATAGTATAGGAATCGATCATAGTTAAGTTGTAATTCAGAATGTTTTGATTGTTATCAACCCTGTTCAAATACACTCAGTCGTTTTTATAAATTTCAATGCATTTCATAAATTAACACCGAGGTGAGATGATGTTTATGTTGTGATATCAAATTCCACTCAGGTGTAGAAAATACCGACTTTAATCTCTACCCGGACCGTGAATACCAACTACAGTGGCTGCGTACATACCTTGAGTTCAAGGCCGTACAGCAAGGGTCAGATTCATCAAAGGTCACCGATCGCGATGTCGACATGCTGTACGTTCAAGTCAACAAGTTTGTTCTGGTGAGTACACTGTTTAGGACATAAAATCATGTCCATGTTTATCTTGAAGAAATTTGCAATCCATATAAATTCAATCGATCCAGTTAGTTGTAACATTCAAATAGAGATGGAATTTCATCACGATATACTATTGTTTGATGCTGTGAGATTTAAACTATTTTATAACAGAAAATTACACAATCATAGGATAAAATCAACGTTCACAGCGTCACCAAATAAGAACAAATCATGTTCACTGTGAACAAACTGAGATGACGTTCACACACGTACAACTTGCAACATTGCTCTCTCTGACCCCATCACAACTAAATATCACCACGCGGGCAGGAGGTCCCCTGCTATATATAACCGTATTTTACATAAAGGGCAAAGGGGAAGTTCTTATATAGTGCAGTACCCAATCGTTCAAAGCGCTTTCCACTTTACTCCCTGGCAGACCTGTTCAATCGAACACAATCTCGGCTTCTCTGTGAAGCATTCAGCCACGCGGCAATTAATTTGCGAAGATTACTATTACACATATATTCACCACTGTCTAGAGCCAGTACTCATTCATACAGCTGAAAGAACTGGGACAATGTAGAGCGAAAACAAACTTGTCCAATTTTTTACACGGCAGCACAGGATTCGAACATGTACATCCCCCTCTTACTAAATTTATTCACCAGATTTTTTTATAGGAACACGAAACAACCAATACAATTAGTTATCTAATAGCTAACATAACACTCTTTCTAGCAATATATAGAATATCGAACATTGCGTATTGCCAGGACATTGAGAACAAAGTCCTGCTCTCCAACACCTTCTGCCTGACCACGTGTGGTAACCGTTCTGAGTCATCGTCTGGGTTTCGTCAGCTGTTCTCGCGCTTGCGTGACTACATTGCTACTGCGGTGCTGTCAGTTGCTGGTACGCTGGTATGCATGCAGTTTGTATTCTCCGCCTGGATGTTACCATTTTGTGTCACGGCCATAAACGAACGCGGTTCTTAAGATTTAGCCTTCACGATGGCCTCGTTCCGTCGACCTGACAAGTGCCGCTCTATACGTGTTGCATGTCCTGTCATAATGGCGTCAAGTTGTGCGCGTGTTTCTCATTGTACATTTTTGAGTACCCTGGCATTCCTGTTATCTGTTCTGGATCTCATATCGACGAGCCAATGGATTACTAATATTATGTATCGGTACCCTCGAGCTACCGAATGTAGACCGTAGATGGTAATCAAGGCGGTTGATCCTGTTTGGATCCTTTTTGCTTTCCCTGGCCTCCTCAGAATGTGCTAAACCAACAGGATATTCCTTTTGACCATGACTGTGCAGAGTTTCGATAAGTCTCGTCTATTATAACTTATGACTCTGGTGTGCCAAGCTTTGATGATATGTCCGCTGTTGACGTCACCATTGTGTGGCAGTTTCGGGATGAACGGGAATACTGAGTAGTATTCTGCTTGATTGTTGTCGAAGTGAAAGAAATCACTTCCGAGTATTAGTCATGTTCTCGTCACCAACTCTTGCTCTTCTTTCACATTGGAGCTTTCGAGATCTTGACAGGTTGCACACTGCGTCTTCTATGTCGTACAAAGAGGACTTTGTTCATGGCTTGCATTTCTCTATGCCCTCGTATCCCGCGTGTAGTCTTTACGGACCGCCTGCTTGCACACTCTTTGGCAGTAGGATTTGCTCGTCGTTCAGGGTGACGCCATCTTCTGCCGAGAGCTCATCACGATAGTACCAGAATGGTCGCATCTGTCTCGACATGACGTCAAGTTTTGTCGGCTGTTAATGACGATGACCTGTATAGGATGTAGACTACTACGTTTCATTTCTGAATTGTTGAACCTCTTTGTGCAAGAACTGCACAATACTGACCACGTCATCGAGGTAGATTTCCTCTGTTCTTTGTGGATTTGGAAGTCTTTATTCTGTGACTTGTATTTGATTGTTATGTCGTATTGCTGATTTCTGGACATCCTCTGCAGTCTAGGTGGCGCTGCAAGCAGGTTCTACCGCCGAATCATCGCTAACGGCGTTTGTATCGTCTCTGCTCATATGTGTAGATGATTTGACCCACTCGAATTCTTGATGCAACTGCGGCCCATGACAGTCGACATCTTTCTTCAACAAATCACTTGATTATGCCATGTTCTGCGACTGGTCTGGGAAGAATGAGCCCCATATAGGTGACAATACCAAGGAACTCTTGTAGCTTTGTTTCATATTTCTGCTGCAATATGGATCATCCATCTTCGATGTGGTATATCATACATTACATTCACGTTGTCGGCACTGGCCTTTTGTGTTTACAGTCGACGCACTTTCTAGTTGGTCTATGGGGTGTCATCCAAGCCGGCATTTCCTCCATAGACTTTGACTTTCTCGGGCAAGTACACGTACCTGTAGTATAGCCAATAGCACGTGTGAATATGTAACATAAACCATGACGTATATAAACTACCCCATTTGAATAAAAGAAGCTTCACAATTGTATATGTTTGTACATATTTGCAGTAATACGTCTACATTACGTTAAATAATGTAGGCGCAAACATGGTCAATTTACACATCACCCAAGCGCGCGCACGCACACACAAAACTACTCGGTGAAATGAAATGTAACGAGCACACGTGTGTGTGAGTCAGACATTTGAGACGAGTATATAGCCGTGTTAAATTCAACATATACAAAGACGTTGTGTTCCGTTTAGAGACCGGTTCCCATTGCTTATTATCCCCTTCATTTGTTTTTAGGTACGGCATCTCACGATTCAATGAATACTTTGCGAAGCGAGACGCATTTCTGTCCCTGAAAATGCCAACATAGTTGGTCTTTCACGACGAGGAAGCCGCCTGTGAGGAAAACGTTAATATACCCGTATGCATACGCCAGCTCAATATAATATATATGATCAATTTCAGCGAACTGGGGTCACAACCTCATTATGACTCTCAATCGGTCACTTTTGTAATTAGGAGTGTACAGTTTGGTTGTCTGTATTGGGCCTAATGGAGCCTTTCTGGTGATACCCATCTTTAACAATGTATTATTAAAATTTTAGGAATGACAGCAAATTTAGTGGTCTTTTTGAGTTTTTTACCTTTCTGCAATTGTAATTCCGCTTAAACAGCTCTTAATCCACATAAACCTTGACTAATCAAGTATTAATTGTTAACGATACCTCACATGTGTATATGTTGCTATGCCGAATTATTAATAAAGAAAAGAAGAAAATCTGATTTTGTTTCTTGTTAATGTGTTGGGGAAGTTCGGTGTTGTCGACCGTGTACCACTATTCCCAAAGACTTACTAAGAACACAATTTTAGTTTATAACATGCATTAGGATACGTATTAGTACCTTAACATGTACATGGCTGGAATACATAGAGATTATGCCTGTGTGTTTGTCGATATTGTTTGTATGTTTGGTGAGCAACTCTGGTTTGGGGACATTTTGGTGATGCCGATAGCTTCAGTTGCATAAGACTTCATGGATCAGCTGTCACTTCTGCTTCTATTGTTGTCTAGTATGCAGGTCTTCAAAAGTGTGAAGCTTTACCTTTTGAACATTCATTTTCTACAAACTTCTTGATTATTGCATTGGCTGCCTGTCCAGTGGCACTATTGAGCATATTGCTGGTGTTCAGAGGCGCTTAAAATATAACGTTGATAAAATAAAATACGAAACTACTCCAATACAATATAAAATAAATCACGAAATTTAAACTAAATGCATATTGACTCCAGTTTAAAGAGCACATACAGCGTTTCTATTTTATCAGTTAACATTACATGTTTATTATTACAACATGCATGTTGAAGGTTAGTGCCTGCCGATTTGTGCCTTAGTTACTTACTAAATTCGGAACAATGCTCGGAATTTTTAAAGATTCCACCTGCAGCACGCTCAAATGGTAAACAAAATTGATCCAGTTTCAAAACAAAATTGATTAGCAGTAATACCGGGACGAGCAGAATTAACTGCAATACCCTTTGATGTTTCACTTTCCCACGTTCTAAACAGCAGACTTCCCGTTACATACTATTTTTGTCAATCCTGGGCAGAGTAGCTGGCACCTTTCGTGCCCAGTCATAGTGTCAAGTTTTGGCTGCGCCGTTGTGCCCCGTTTCTGGTCGCCACGTTCTGGAAAACAAATTGCAAATGTTGGCAGGGTGCCACGTTGTGCCTCGTTATACTCCCTCTGTGGAAATCGATGTTGCTGTAGCGTTGCTGTCGCCACGTTGTACCTCGTTATGCCTCGTTATGCCACGTTATACCTCGCTGCCGCCACGCAGCATAGCGCACCACAGCGTATCATAACGTACCGCAAAGTAGCAGAAACGCAGCACAACGTAGTATACGCGTTCTGTTGACGTTCTGTCAAGTTGTTGCGACGTTGTAGCCACGTTGTTCTACGTTATACCACGTTGTTGCCTCGTTGCAGTAGGTTGTACCACGTTGCTGCCACGTCGTGGTACGTTGTGGGGAAACGCCAGGGTATTTTGAACATGTCCAAAATAACAAATTCCAGTTCACGTTTTGTCACGTTTTAACACCCTTTAGCCACGTTGTTCCACGTTTGCTTACACTGTAGCCACGTTCTGCCACATTTGGCGGCCAAAACGTGACACTGGCTGGGGTATTAATTGTGGGTGGAGGTTCAGTGTACGGCGCACAGATGGCGCCACCGCTGTCCTCGGTAGTCAGACACTGGGTCAAAGTACAGGTAAGTACGAAACAACATTACATACCATTACTCGGTTTACTAGCAGAGTATATATTTCGATTTGTGGGGTGATTTAGCAATATACTACGGTCAGACCACAAGCTTCCAGGTGGAGGCAATTAGCGACACTATTACATTGTTACGAACAACCGTAAACAAAATCGGTCGGCATCCTCGCTTATGGCCTACATGTAGCGGTGTTGTTAGTGGTATGTCATAGATGATTATTATGATATGTAGGGCAACGACCGCGTTCGCTGTTCTTATTTATGCCACAGAGACCGGGTGATTTGTCTGTAATGTGCCGTACGAGGTCAACTGAAGCGTTCCGTGTATGTATATCGATCAGATTGAATGTATGTAAGCATACGTAATTTCTAGACGGCCTCTTAATCTTAATGCGCCTAGGGCCAGCGTGAGAAGGCATCCCGGTCGATTTTATTTTGCTGTTTATTATATAAGCTGGCTATAATGTGGAATTTTACAGAAGCAGCACGCATTGTTTTAACTTAAATCAATCAGAATTACAATAGTTAGTATAGAATCACACAATTTTTTTATTACATTTCTATCATGTTAAATGAACGCGTAAAAAAGTATAATTGTTTTTTTTTGTAGTCACATAATCACAATATTAATGCATTACTGACAGTGGTGTTGTTTTTCTTAGTAATTCACATAATGTCACATAATCAAAATACTAATGAATTAATGACAGTGATGTTGTTTATTAGTAGTCAAATATTCACAGCACTAATGTATTAATGACAGTGGTGTTGTTTATTAATAGTCATATAATCACAGTACTAATATATTAATGACAGTGGTGTTGTTTATTAATAGTCACATTATCACAGTACTAATATATTAATGACAGTGGTGTTATTTATTAGTAGTCAAATACTCACAGTACTAATGCAGTAATGACAGTGGTGGTATTTATTAGTAGTTAAATACTCACAGTACTAATGTGTTAATGACAGTGCCGTTGTTTATTAGTAGTCAAATACTCACAGGACTAATGTATTAATGACAGCGGTGTTGTTTATTAATAGTCATATAATCACAGTAATAATGTATTAATGGCAGTGGTGTTGTTTATTAATAGTCATATAATCACAGTACTAATGTACCAATGACAATGGTGTTGTTTATTAGTATTTAAATACTCACAGTACTAATGTGTTAATGACAGTGGTGGTGTTTATTAGTAGTCAAATACTCACAGTGTTGTTGTTTATTAGTAGTCAAATACTCACAGTGGTGGTGTTTATTAGTAGTCAAATACTCACAAATCTAATGTATTAATGACAGTGGTGGCTTTATTTAGTTGTCAAATACTCACAGTACTAATGTGTTAGTGACAGTGGTGGTGTTTATTAGTAGTCACATACACACATTCTAAGGTATTACTGACAGTGGCGTTCCTTTCTTGATGATATTTGACACTGTTCGGATATATTACTGATTGACATGTTCCATGTTTGGGCCTCTACAATTATGTTTATACATGACATGTCTGCTGCAGTTAAATGCAAGCTGTTGTTGTACGCGGACGATCCAGTCTTGCATGCCTCAGGAAAGGACTTAGTAGGAATAGAGGCAAGTTTGTGTTCTGAACTAGAATCCGTGAATGAACATGAACAACAAGTTATCGCTCCATTTGGGTAAAACCCAATCCATTGTGTTTGATAGGAAGAGAACATTATGGAAATGTAACACTCTTGATATTGTATGTAATGGAAATGTCATTGAGTCAAGGTCAACCATTATCTATTTAGGCGTAACTTGAGATCAATCTCTTTCTCGTGATGTTATAGCTTCTCATTTTCTTTTTAAAACGTGAAACAAACTTCAGTTTTTGCTAAGAGAAACGCCAGACAGTTTTATATTAAAACAAACAATACTAGTTTAATCTTTGATTCAATGTAATTTCGATTACACTTGTTCGGCTTGGTATAGCGGATTGTCGAGAATAAAATGCAGACGTGCAGAACGCAGTGTTGCCAGAACAAGATTGTCCGAATTTTTGTTATATCCTCCACCGAAACTCCACGTCGGTGCTAATGAATTCAAGACCGTTGGCTTACTCCTTGTAGATTATTGAGTAGAACAATTAAAACTGGGCAACATCTTCAATATTATAAATATAAAGGCACCAGAATATTGAAGAATAAATGTTGAAATGGTATACCATAGATACCCCACAAGAATCAGCAACTTGTGGAAGAATGAAGGGTACTTGACAAACTTCCTTCTTTTATACAAACATATGTCACTGGAACAATCTGCCTATCGAAATGAAACAATGTCAATTTAAAACCAGTATTATATATAAAAAAAGTAATGATCCTTCTTTATAGTAGATTGGTGGCTGATGAATTAAAATCTTAAAGTGGCATCTTAAATTTTTCTATGTATTATCATGTTAACGTAAGGCCGGGCAATTTCAAAAAGAGTGTGCAGTTCCCGCTTCCTCTACTCTCGTAAAGGCGCAAATCGCATAAGATTGAGGCAAAAATCATAAGGTGTATGACGGCATAACTGAGTGACCCAGCCTGCGATCACTCAAATCGTAACCCAATATTCGTGATGGCAGTCACGAATCCTGTTGCTGATATCGGATCACCATAAAAAATAAAGCAACACTATTGACATAACTCAGCACACTGATACGAAGTCATGTTAATGATGAAAAAACCGACACTGACCAAATGTGTCTATGTGTAGTGATCGATCGAACTTAACGCTCGCCCGCCCGAAGCGAGTAGAATTCCCTGGGGATGAGTAATGTTGGTCCTGCACTAGTCCGTCGTTTGCCACTGGTTCTGTATCAATGAAACGCAAACACTGAGTTAGGTGTACACGCATCATTTATTGGAATTATGATATTTTTAATTGTAGACCATATGCCTAAGGAGCACTGCTGGTTAACATACGAATTAACATAGAAGGTCGCATTTTGATGGTATCCACCATATATGCGGATTGGAGATGTTTCGTGTTGATGAATATAATTTTAAGGCTATTAATCCGCCGGGTGTGTGGCTAAATTGCTTCATTTCGACACCACCATGTATATGTTTTGTAACAAAACTGGAGACTATTATTCTCCCATCCCGGCAAATCGTACCGCAACTCTTGTGATATTAGTCACGAGCCTGGTTGTTGACCTGGGGTAAAAAAACGAGCCTGGTTGTAGACATCGGGTGAACACGCGTTAATTGTTAGACAAGAAGATTTCGTGTGTCGTGTTGTCAGCAAGGCCGGTCGAGTATGTCTCACTGTTGACATTACTTACAGAGAGACGAGCCGAGGTTACGACATCCCAGTGACGACTCACACACTTAGAGCCGTTCTCGTCTGAGACCAACGCGGAGAAATGGACGTTGGTGCCGGGGACGGGATTCCAACCTTCGACCTCCGTATTGAATTCGCCGATGCCGAGTCGGGGTCTCTGAAACTCGCCCAGCTGATCAGACCGGAGTGGTCGATAGAACACATTAAATTGAAGGTGAGTGGATTTTCCGTAGACTCCAACGAAGGGATAGAGGGTATACTGTGATTTTTTATGCAAAACGTAAGCAAATGATGTTGTCTGTTTGTGGACAGAGGTTCACTGGCGGTATCACCAACACACTGATGGGATGCTGGCACAAGGATGATCCGGCCCAAGAAGAGATGGTTCTGATCAGGATCTACGGAGAAAACTCGGAGCTTTTCCTCGATCGTGATGCGGAGATACGCACTATTCAGCTTCTGCACGCCGTCGGATGTGCAAGATCTCTGTTTGCGCGATTCGCCAACGGCATCGCTTACGGTTTCTTCCCTGGCACGTATTTGGACGAGACCACTGTCCGAGACCCGGTCATCGGTCGGTCAGTCAGAAATATTGTAGAATATATTATGCCTTCCTAACAGTATCTTCCATGATTATTTTGTGAACAATATAATATAATTATATATATATATATATATATATATATATATATATATATATATATATATATATATATATGTATATATATATATATATATATATATATATATATATATACTGTATATATATATATATTTATATCTATATAATATATATAAAGGAATGAGTCACATGTCACCAAACTTGATTTCGAGAAAACACCGTATAAACATTGCACGGCGATATTTAATGATTTTGACTTTTTGTCACCAAAGCACACTTTAATGTCTTTTCTATCAACTGTCAATGCATACTTGCGATTTATATTACTATTTAGTACATTTTACTACTTTTTAGAAAGGCTACGTAACATTTCACGCATGAATTTCGTACAACAAACCTGATAAATGGCACTTGTTCGAGTCGCATTCTTCGGGGTTTCCCTTGCCGCATGGCGGACATATTTGGTACTACGGGAAAGCCCAGCATGTCCACTGTCTGAATCTACTAGAGGAAATCCCCAATGACGTCAAATTTAGCCAATAGGAACGTTTAACTGAGAGACCTATCTGTAAAGAAACGTCACCAGTTGTCAGGCACAGCTGATAGCGGTCCCCTGATTGGCTTAAAGCTGCGAACGCATGCGCAGTGCGCACTCGCTAGCCGTAAACAAGTGGAATCGATCGGATCGCCACAACGAAACATTGCTAAATACTCGGATTATAATGCGATAACCATAATAAACAACTTGCAAGACATATTTTCGACAATTAGCGCGACTTGGGAGGGGGCTTAGAATACATCAAAAGGTGAAATAGAAGGAAAACAGCTGAATTAGGAATGACAACGCACTCGATCATGCGTGATCGTGAACTTCAAATGCGATTTTCTCAGTTTGAAGCTTTCTACCCCGGGCATCTTCAGTGTCGAATAACTTTGGCTCTGTGTGAGCTAGCTCCATAATGTTTGCACCGTTGGAAAGCTTAATAAATATTTTTTCCGATGGTGTTACTAACTCAATTTTTGACATGTGACTCATTTCGTTAGAACAGGTTATATATATATATATATATATATATATATATATATATATATATATATATATATATATATATATAATTATATATTATCAGGTGATAAGTTCTCTTCTGTATGTTTGTGTGTGTTTGCGTGGGTAAGGTCTAAGTGTGTATTGTTTTATGTCTGCGGTTTCACTCCTCATTAAACGTCTAAACTATTATCTTTAGGGTTTTATATATATATATATATATATATATATATATATATATATATATATATATATATGTATACATACATACAAATATAATATATGTATATATATAAATATATATTTCTATGTATGTATACATGTATATATATATATATATATATATATATATATATATATATATTTGTATGTATACATGTATATATAAAATATATATATATATATATATATATATATATATATATATATATATATATATATATATATATATATATATATATATATTATACGTCTGTATATGGCAGGTAAGGGATAACGTTCTCTTTAAGTGTGATGTGTTCTGTATGTTTGCGTGTGCATGCGTGGGTAGGATATAAGTGTGAATTGTTTATGTCTGTATCACTCCTCGTTAAACGTCTAAACTATTATCTTTAGGGGGTATATATATATATATATATATATATATATATATATAAAATGTCTTCCTACTGGTTAGAAATAATCAACATATTAGCCTCAGTTACAAAATCGCCGTGATGTGGCTGCCATGTTGCCCCTCATTAGTGTCTGGGTAAATTGTACCCTCCGTTTGTGACAACAACAGGTTAGAGGCAATGGTAGGCTCTCAAATCGACTTTGAACTGATAACTTAAATAAAGCTAACTTATCTTCAGATTACCATAACAACTATTCAAAAATAGAAATGACAAGATTTCGTTGTTAGATATTCATTTCGTTTTTTTATTTTATTTTGTATGTACATTTTTATAACTCAGTTTCGTTGTCAATACATAAACGTAATATATATATATATATATATATATATATATATATATACATATACATATACATATACATATACATATACATATACATATACATATACATATACATATACATATACATATACATATACATATACATTAATTATTATTATACAAATAAACTGAAGAGCCTCAGGCGTATATATTTATATTCGTCTGACATGACAATTTGTTTGTCTTAAACAATAAGGTGTCGCACGCATGCATCCACATAATCACTCACATAAGAACGCACTCACACGCAAACACATACACACACATACAAACACACACACGCACACACATACGTACACACACACGCGCCGCGCGCACACACACACACAGACACACACACACACACACACACACACACACACACACACACACACACACACACACACACACACACACACACACACACACACACACACACACACACACACACACACACACACACACACACACACACACACACACACACACACACACACACACACACACACACACACACACACACACACACACACACACACACACACACACACACACACACACACACACACATGAACTACCTATCTGTTGTGTTTAACTGCAGACTTGTGGCTCAGCTGATGGTGAAGTTTCATTCGATTGATCCTGATGAAATCGTGAAACGTAATCATCTCTCGGGATTGGATATTAGCAGGAAACCGGTGGTGTTCAAAAAACTTTGGAAACGGTTGGATTTAATCCCTGATGAATTTAGTGATACGGAGCTGAACAAAAGGTGAGGAATTACTGCGATACTCAAGCCACAGTACCAGAAGTGTCCGACCTCATTAACTAAGGACTCTCACATTGTTTATGTTTCTCTTGTGCCACTTAAATCCGACAGAACACAGTATATTGTAGTTTTGGTCAAACAAATCGTTGTTTCCTCTGATTTTTTTAAATGTTAATTGCGTTACTTGTTACGACACTATGTCTTACCGACATTGCCATGTCGTTGAGTATCCTTCAAAAGCGAGAAACCACGGCCTTACGGCGTTATCTGCCATGACAGGTACAAGAGTGAAGTCATTAGCAAGCTGCAGATGAGACGTGAACTGGAAATGTTGCAGCGGGAATTGGAATCGGTAGGGTCTCCGGTGGTCTTCTGTCACAATGATCTGATACCGGCCAACATAGTGTACGATGAGAAGAAAGGTGGGTTGAGATTGATAAAATTGAGCATATTGGCAAGTTCACAATTTGCGATAAATATGTGTATGGTAGTTAATTTCGATATGAAAACTGTGTTCCTAACTACGAATTATATCGGCATGTTATGTCATTTATTCTATTGTTTATAGTTTTTATACAATAAATGATCTTATTTATATTTTTAATAAGTATACAAAACGGTTTACTGTTGTATACGAATATTAATTACTTAAAAATGCGTTGGCTTTGTCTGTTTAAAAAAAAAAAAATTATGGGGTATTTACATAGTAATGACATTAGTGACTTCATAATTTACCAAAACAATAATTCTCGAAATGGCGATATATTCGCGTAATTGAGCAACAGGGCTGGTCGTTCTTTGTCCTTTATGAAAACAGTGTGACTGAGAAGTTGAGTGGGTTGTATGCTGTTTGTAGGCATAGCAAGTGATTTTATAAAATAAGTTGGCTAAACTCAGTTAGTGTGATCACTTACACAAAGGTAGGCAAGTAAGATGATGATGTATAACTGAAGACCTCATTGGGAGAAAACACTCTTCTTGATAATGAATGAACGAATAGCATGGTTACGGAGTGTGTATGATTTATGGCAAAACTGATGAACAAAGAATACGAATTGGATTCGAAGGATTTAGGATAACGCAGACTGTTTCGTTTTCTGTTTCAGGAGTATTAGCCTTCATTGACTTTGAATTTGCGGGATTCAACTACGAAGGGTTCGATATTGGCAATCACTTTGCACAACATGGCGGTAAAGTGTCAATACCTTAATTGCAAGTTTATACTTATTACTGGTGACTGATACAAGAATTAATGTTCGGCTGCTTCTTCTGTATTATTTAATACAGTGTTATGCCACGTTTGCTATAGTTAAACGTATGGTCTACCGAGGTTAGGGTAATTAAACTCACTACTGTGTAGAAATCGATCATAGTTCAATTGTAATTCAAAATGTATTGAATGTTATCAACCGTGTTCAAATACACTCAATCGTTTTTTCAAATACAATGCATATAAAAATGTACACCGAGGCGAGATGATTTTTATATTGTGATTTCAAATTCGACTCAGGTATAGAAAATATCGACTCCTACCCGGACCGTGAATACCAACTGCAATGGCTGCGTACATACCTGGAGTTCAAGGCCGTACAGCAAGGATCAGATTCATCACAGGTCACCGATCGCGATATCGAGGTGCTATACGTTCAAGTCAACAAGTTTGCTCTGGTGAGAACACTGTTAACACATATAATCAGGTCCACGTTTTTCTTAAAGAAATTTGCAATCCATCTAACGTCAATCGATCTTGTTAGTTGTAACGTTCATATATAGATGGAATTTCATCACGACATATTCTTGTTTGATGCTGTGAAACTTAACCTATTGTACTATAGTAAAAGGAAATTACACAATTATAAGATAAAAAAAACGTGCACGGCGTTACCAAATAAGAACAAATCATGTTCACTGTGATGCATCAACAATCTGAGGTGATGTTCACACACTAACATAGCGCGCATGCAACATCGCTCTGACCCCATCACAACCAAATGCCACCATACGGGCATTATTATATAGTGCATTACACAATCGTTCAAAGCGTTTTTCACTTTACTCCCTGGCAGATCTGGTCAATCAAACACCATCGCGGCTTCTCTGTGAAGCATTCAGCCAAGCGGCAATTCCTTTGCGAAGATTACTTTTACACATATATTCACCACTGCCTAGAGCCAGGTACTCATTCATACAGCTGAGAGTGCTGGGACAATGTAGAGCGAAAAGACTTGTCCAAAGTATTACACGGCAGCACAGGATTCGAACATGTACATCCCCCTCTTACTAAATTTATTCATCAAATAATTATAGGAACATGAAACAACCGATACAATTAATTATGTAATTATCTAATATAACACTAATTCTATCAATATATACAATACCGAACAATGCGTATTGACTGGACTTTGAGAACAAAGTCCTGCTCTCCAGCACCGTTCTGCCTGACCGCGTGTGATAACCGTTCTTCGTCATCGTCGTGGTTTCGTCAGCTGTTCTCGCGCTTGCGTGACTACATTGCTGGTACGCTGGGTTTGCTGTTTGCATTCTGCAGCCGTGTGTAACTCGTCAAAGAACCGTATGGCGTCTATTGTGTCTGCCTGCAGAAGCAGAAGGATATTACTATCTTGTGTCTCGGCCATATACGACCGCGGTTCTTAAGATTTTGCCTTCACGATGGCCTCGTTCCGTCGACCTGACAAGTGCCGCTCTATACGTGTTGGATGTCCTGTCATTAGTGGCGTCAAGTTGTGCGCGTGTTTCTCATTGTACACTTTTGAGTACCCTGGCATTCCTTTTATCTGTTCTGGATCTCATGTCGACGAGCCAATGGATTGCTAATATATATCGGTAGATCTCCCTTGAGCTACTGAATGTAGACCGTAGATGGTGATCAAGGCTGACAGATCCTGCTTGGATCCGTGTTGCTTTCCTTGACCTCCTCAGAATGTACTAAACCACCAGGATAGTCCTTTTGATAACTCCTTTATGCTGGAGGTATAGTGCGGGTAACTGGTAATTAACATGTTAAAATCCCCATGACTATGTAAAGTTTCGATAATTTGCACAGTCATAGTCTCGTCTATTATCACTTGTGATTCTGGGGTGTCACGCTCTGATGATATGTCCGCTGGTGACGTCACTATTGTGTTGCAGTTTCGGGGTGAACGGGAATACCGAGTAGTATTCTGCTATTACAAGGTACCCATTGTTGTCGAAGTGAAAGAAATCTCTTCCGAGTATTAGTCATGTTCTCGTCAGCAACTCTTGCTCTTCTTTCACATTGGAGCGTTCGAGATCTTGACAGGTTGCACACAGCTTCTTCTAGCTCGTACAAACAGGACTTTGCTCATGGCTTGCATTTCTCTATGCCCTCGTATCCTGCGTGTAGTCATTACGAACAGTCTGCTTGCACATTCGTTGGCAGTAGGATTTGCTCATCGTTCAGGGTGACGCCATCTTCTGCTGAGAGTTCATCACGATAGTACCAGAATGGTCGCATCTGTCTCGACATGACGTCAAGTTTTATCGGCTGTTAATGACGATGTCCTGTATAGGATGTAGACAACTGCGTCTCTCCTCGTTTCATTTCTGAGTTGTTGAATCTCGTTGTGCAAGATCTCCACCAAGCTGACCATGACATCGAGGTAGATTTCTTCAGTTCTTTTGTGGATTAGGATGTTTCTTTTCTGACTGGTATTTGATTGTCATGTCGTAATGATGATTTCTGGACATCCTCTGCTGTCTAGGTGGCGCTTCGAGCAGGTTCTACAGCCGAGTAATCTGTAACGGGTTTTGATCGCTTTTAATTGTGAAATCTTTGCCATACACGTTTGCAAGTAATCGTTCCTCATCACATATTACTGTGCGTAGCTCTCTCTCTCTCTCTCTCTCTCTCTCTCTCTCTCTCTCTCTCTCTCTCTCTCTCCTCTCTCTCCCCCCTCTCTCTCACTTAATGTTTACGTACGTTTGCCCTGCACCTGTGAGACATTTGGAAGCCTGAACTATCGGTCTTGCCTACTGCATACATCTTGATGCAACTGTGGCCCATGACAGTCGACGTCTTTCTTCAACAAACCACTCGATTATACCATATTCTGCGACTGGTGTGGTAAGAATGAGCCCCATATAGGTGGCAATACCAAGGACCTTTTGTAGTTTCGTTTTATATTTCTGCTGAAATATGGATTATCTGTGTGTGACCACATTCTTCGATGTAGTTTATCATATATTACATTCAAGTTGTCGGCACTGACGTTTTTAGTTTTCAGATGGCTAACTTTGGAGGTGGTGTATGGGGTGTCATCCAAGCCGGCATTTCCTCCATAGACTTTGACTTTCTCGGGCAAGTACACGTACCTGTAGTATAGCCAATAGTACGTGTGATTATGTAACATAAACCATGACGTTATAGATACTACCCCACTTGAATAAAAGAAGCTTCACAATTATGTATGTACATATTTGCAGTAATACGTCTTCATTACGTCAAATAACGTAGACGCTTAATTGGTCAATTTACACATCAACCAAGCGGGCGCACACACAAAACTATTCGGTGAAATGAAATGTAGCGCGCACGCGTGTGAGTGAGTCAGAAATTTGAGACAAGTATATACCCGTGTTGAAAGATGTTGACTGATTTACTATTTATGTTTGTGTGCATGCTAGACCCTAATTAATGTTTTTCATTTATTTAGCAATGCCGGTTGTTGATTTTTTCTTTTATTGCGGATTTGTCATGTAAGTTGTTAATATGTTTAAATGCAACATATACAAAGACGTTGTGTTCTGTTAAGAGACCGGTTCCTGCTTATTATCCCCTTCATTTGTTTTTATTTACGGCATCTCACGATTCAATGAATACTTTGCGAAGCGAGACGCATTTCTGTCCCTGAAAATGCCAACATAGTTGGTCTTTCACGACGAGGAAGCCGCCTGTGAGGAAAACGTTAATATACCCGTATGCATACGCCAGCTATGATCAATTTAATCGAACTGGGGTCACAACCTCATTATGACTCTCAATCGGTCACTTTTGTAATTAGGAGTGTTCAGTTTGGTTGTCTGTATTGGGCTTAATAGGGCCTTTCTGGGGATACCCAATTTTGCGTATGTAGTATTCAAAATATACGCACTACAGCTAATTCAATGGTCTTTTTGAGTTTTTTTACCTTCTTGCAATTGTAATTCCGCTTTAACAGCTCTTAATCTACACAAACCCTGACTAATCAAGTATTAATTGTTAACGATACCTCTCATGTGTATGTTGCTGTGCCGAATGATTAATAAAGAGAATCAGATTTTGTTTCTTGTTAATGTGTTGGGGAAGTTCGGTGTTGTTGACCGTGTACCTCTATTCCCATTGGCTTACCAAGAGCATAATTTAAGTTTATTACATGCATTAGGATATGTAGTAGTACTCTAACATGTACATGGCTGGAATAAATAGAGATTATGCCTGTGTGTTTGTCGATATTTTGTGTATGTTTTGTTTTAGTCTGCAACTCTAGTTTGGGGACATTTTGGTGACGTCAACGGTGTCCCGCACAATCTTATTTAGTGCCTAATATTTGTAATATTAAGTCTTGCGAGAACGTGGACAGGTCGACACTTCGTCGCCGGTTTGAGGTTCAGCCTGAAACACGCACGCACGCAAGTCTAATGCAGAACATCTAGGTGAGTGACGTTGTAGTTGGTGTAGCCGTTTCGTTTACTTTTCTTAATGATGAGAGACACGCGTGTCCCTATCAAAGTGTTAAGTTTGTAGGTCTGTACGGTTTTATCCATAACAGAAAAGTCTAGCAGTGATGTCTAACAGACCGGTCAAGTACTGGGCGAATAAAGTCAACCACTTAGAACGACAAGTGGCCGACTCGACGAAGCGTATACTGAAGAGGAAGTAAGTGTTATAATTCACGCATGATTTGTCTAAGATCTATTCTTGGTAGTGATACAAATTATAACATTGCAACGATGTGTAGGTGACCTACGTTTGGAAAGTGACCCAAGAGTTAAACGTACCGAACGTGATCATTGCATTTGACCTTAACGTTGACCTTTGACCTTGATGTTTGACCTTTATCCAATTGTGTAGTTGATGACATATTATCATCCAGGTGCGCCTCTGGACCTTTCGACTATTTTTAGACGTAATTTAAAAATAAGACACATATTTTGGGTATTAGTAAAGACCTATCTGACAGACATAAAGACCGACACATTGACATCACTCTCACAGCAGAGAGATAAATGGGAGCATTACTCAAGTGGTGGAAGCAGTCTTTGTCGCATCGCGACCGACAGCATGATGATGAGTTAAGACCTATCCGCAGAGGGGCACCACTTGTTCATCACCTATCCATCGGGGCGCTGAAAAATAAGACACGAATTACTAGTTCATCACCTATCTATTACGAATTACTAGTTCATCACCTATCCGCCAGGGGCACTGTGAGACCATATTTATTTTTAAACCAGCAGCTTGTTGTCGTAAATAAAATTAACAGTTGATTCTTATTTACGCTGTATACCGGCTACCCAATTTTGTATATAAAATGCCATGAAGGTAATTAATAAGTGAGTGTTAACAATTAATGCAATGACGATTACAATTTCCCTGTTTTCTGACGAACGTCGCGTGACAACCATTGGAGTAAGCAGAGGTTGGCTGTGAACGGAAACAATTTCATAATTTCACAGGCGACATACTATCAACTTGTAACTTTTGTCCTACATCAATACCTTTCGTTTTTCCCCATTCCCCAATGCTTGGACTCGGCGTTGTATACCAAACTCGGCACCCATCTTCAGTGTAGTGAACATGTTCATTTTCTTTGAAGTTTTACGTTACGTGGGGTATCGTTCACCCGAAATTATAATGAAACCGCCATATCTGTAAACGAGGGAGCGGCAATCATGGATCTCCTTAGCTATCACTCAAATCGGACTGGAAACGAGGATCACTTTCTTGTCCTATCATCCCATT
>JAODUO010002313.1:30000-31341 GCA_025642075.2 Ridgeia piscesae
GATATCCAGTGTAAACATTAACAATAATTATGTTGGGAGTGTCGGGAGCATACTGTACATATTTCTACTTCGGGAACATACCGTAAATATTTCAACTAGCGTTAAGTTACGCCTACCAAAATACATCATGCAGCGAAGTGCAACTATGAAGCAGACTCGTGAAACGCAACTAGCGCAACTTCACGACGTCTAAGGCTTTCGACGGGTTATCGCCCGCTACGACGGCTTAAGTACGTTCCATGAAACTCGGCCCATGGCTTTATGCATGACAAAATTATTGCCAGTCACACTTGTTTTGGTGGACACATGGATGGTAACTGTTAAGCAAATTTACAAACTTTAAATGTGTCTGATGACCTGAAATGGACTACAAACACATATATTGTAAAGTATGACCCCCTTGGGATGCGTACGCGCGGGGGAGATACTTCGCAGGGTGATGGGTGTGTGTGTGTGTGTGTGTGTGTGTGTGTGTGTGTGTGTGTGTGTGTGTGTGTGTGTGTGTGTGTGTGTGTGTGTGTGTGTGTGTGTGTGTGTGTGTGTGTGTGTGTGTGTGTGTGTGTGTGTGTGTGTGTGTGTGTGTGTGTGTGTGTGTGTGTGTGTGTGTGTGTGTGATCGCGCCTACATCGAAACAGCATTGAGCTACGGTGCTGATGCCAAAGAGACACAGCTGACCAGCCAGCTGTGGTACAAGGACACAGCCGGCCGGATGGACAGCCTCGCGCTTGCCGAGGACGATACGGCAAATGTTGGTTTTAAAAACCGACGAAATTACACGACACGAAGTCGCGTGGTTGAAATGATGGGGCGACTGAACGTCGACATGTTTCTACAGGATCGTTTCCTACTCAACGGAGTGGACGTCAAGATCCGACTAGTGCGTAGCAAGGACGCCTTGGCGTTGATGGCGGGTGGTGCAAACCACGACTACAAAGTAAACATCATCGATGCGAGTGTGTTCGCGAGAAAGGCCACACTGAGCACGGCTATACAAATGGCTCACTTCAAGGCAATCGACAAGGGCACAGCCAAGTATCCACTCCGCCCGGTCGACTGCAAAGTCTACACAATACCACAGGGTGCCATGTCACACACACACACACGAAAATCTCTTCCTGGGCACACTGCCCAAACGCCTCGTCTTGTGCTGCATAATCAACGACGCTTTCAACGGGTCGTATTCTAAAAACCCGTTCCACGCGAAGCACAACGACATAAACTTCCTCGCCGTCTACGTGGACGGTCGACAGGTTCCAGGAAAAACACTCCAACCGAACTTTGCTGAGGGTCGTCACGTTCGCAGTTAAATGAACCTGTTCTGCTCCACTGGCAAAGTGTCGC